>PVKP010005388.1:0-89947 GCA_004027715.1 Plecturocebus donacophilus
GGGAGGAGGAGGAGGAGGGAGGAGGAGGAGGAGGAGGAGGAGGAGGAAGACAAAGAGCAAATGAGGAAAAGACAGAAGTGTAAAAATGGGTGGGTGTGGGAATGGAATAAACTAGAAAAGGGAAATGAATATGAAATGTAAAATACAAGGGAATCGGCTTGACTCGAATCATTGCTACCTGAGAGTTCACTTTATCACTATTCACAAAACTGTATTTGTGTATTGGAAAAAAAAAACAGAAAACAGAAATTATAAGAGACAAAGGAGAAGAGGAAGAAAGTTAGCAAAGATGAGGTCGTCAGTAAGAGCTATAATAATTAGTTCTCTAGATAAGAAATAAAATTAGACTGTTTCTTCACACCTCATATTATAACATATAAATTCCAGATGCATTAAAGATCAAGATGACTAAAAAGAAACTTTCCAACATTTGAAAGCTCCTATAAAGGAATGCTTTACAGCCTTTAAAAAAACAAACACATGTAAGCATTCCTACCAAAAAAGGAAATTATTTCATTAAAGTCAAATAAAAAATGAAAATCTCCACGTGACAAAACATCATAAGAGAATCTAAAATGCAAGTGCCAGACCTGGAAAACACATTTGCAGCATATGTAATAGCTAGTAAACGTGGATTATTTATTTGCTTTTCCTCCTTCTTTCTTTTAGAAACAGCTGTCTCCGAGTTTTAGCTGTGCTCAGCGCCTCCCAGCTGGAGATGCCGTCTCTCAGGCACCCTCACGGGCCCTGTGACCGAGCCCTGGCCAGCAGGAAGGAAGTAGGCGTCTTGACTGAGCACTCTGTATAGAATCTTCAACGTGGAAATGGCTTACCTTCATTTCCCTCCTTACGCTTTCCAGCGGCGGGAGACAGTAAACAACACCTTGATGCCAGAGGCAGAAGCTGAGTCGTGAAGATTACAAAGCCATCTTGTCTTCAACTCTGGACTGCTTTGTGGGAGAGAATAAACTTCTCGCTTATTTGATTAAGTCATTGTTTTTTTTTTTGTTTTGTTTTTTTGTGTTTTTTTGCATCAGTTTATGGCCAAATTTAGTGTTTTTTTTGCATCAGTTTTTTTTTTTGCATCAGTGTTTTTTTGCATCAGTTTTTTTTTGCATCAGTGTTTTTTTGCATCAGTTTATGGCCAAATTTAGCCTTCCTCTAACTAAAATCATTAACACTGTATTACAGAAGCGTCAACAGATACTGGAAGAAACTCATATCAAGAACGTATCAAACAGTGAAATGTAGTGGTGTTTCTTTCTCCAAAGGCTGTGCTCTTCACACCTTAATCCCAGGCAGGGAAAGTCTTACCCAAGGGCATAGATTCTCTAATGTGATTGTAAAGGACTGTCTCAGAGTGACTGCTGATTAAAACCTAGAGCACATGAAAGTTCTAATGAGGAAATATTTGGCTCCTGTAGAAATTTGTTTTAAAAGGTCTCAGACATTGTTGTAGGAACAACGCTAGGGCTACATTTGGTGGTTTACCATAGCTTGTAGGTGATGAGATTAAAAAATATGCTTCTCAGTCATTCCACCACATCCACACTGACGGGAGCATAAAATACTCTGTTACCCTGATGGAAAGATAGTTCTTAGAAGTCACAGTTAAATTTCCTGTCTCTCAGCCTATAGCTGGTATATACATCAAGTATTACCAGTGTATTAGGAAAGAGAGTGATAGAATCAGTTTAATTTTCTCAGTGGCCTAATGAGGAAAGTGTCAGGCAGGAAAACAGTTTACCAACTAATGTTCCAAACAACAGTGACTGCAAAATTTTTCCACATGAAAGTAGAAATATAATAAATCTAGGTTGAAAAGAGCTATTTGGTTATCAAGCAGTGATTTGGAACCAAGGCCGCAATTTTCTCTCAATCCGAAAAGGAAAAGTATTTTGTTCTTGCAGCTGATTCAATTAAAATAAAACACATGGAAACATTACATATTCTTTTTCTTGATGCTAGCGTTGCAGAAAGACTGAAGAGACACTTAACGGGGAAATATTTCAGTCATAAAACTAATCTGCTTTGTCAGTGAGGTGTTTAGGGGAAAATTCAACCCCACCAAGCACGTTCGTGTGGCCCAGATGCACAGCAGATTCTAGAAGCACAAGACTAACAGGAGCTTTCATTAGAAGGACATCCTTTGACTTGCAGAACAAGTATCATCAAATAAAGAGAAAGTAGTTGAAAGGAAAGCAGATTGTTAAGAAGGAAAATTGAGCACCTCTGTTTGCCAAGAAATATATTTATAAAGATGCTGAGTAAAATAAAAATAAAGATTTTGATGTCTTTCATGTAAATTACTTCTGAATACTAATATGTGTATACACACACACACACACACACATATATATATACACACACACGTATATAAGTGTGTATAGATGTAAATATATACACATTCATTTAAGGAAGCTGGGGTTAGTTAGGAATATGTATGGTTATATCAGAGAACAAATTCACTATGTGTTTTCTTAACTGTGCTTTGCTAGAATTCTAAATGTTTCTATAAATGATAATTTTGAGATTGAGAAAAATTAATATGAAATAAAGATTATGAAGTCTTCTAACAGCTTTTTAAAGGTGTAACTGAAATAAAACTAACTGTATGTATTGAAAATGTGTAACATGATAAGATGCTATATATGTATGCACCTATCAGACCATCAGTACACTCAATATACTGAATATATTCTTTTTTTTTTTTTTTTTCTGAGATGGAGTCTCACTCTGTCTCCCAGGCTGGAGTGCAATGGTGCGGTCTCGGCTCACCGCAACCTCCGCCTCCCGAATTCAAGCGATTCTCCTGCCTCGGCCTCCTGAGTAGCTGGGATTACAGGTGCGTGCCACCACGTCAGCTAATGTTTGTATTTTTAGTAGAGATGGATTTTCACTATGTTGGCCAAGCTGGTCTTGAACTCCTGACCTAGCTATTTGCCACCCTGGCCCCGCAAAGTGCTGGGATTACAGGTGTGAACCACCGTGCCGGCCTATTGAATATATTCTTACCCCCCAAAGTCTTCTTGTGCCACTTCAGGGTTTCTCATTCCTACTTCTCCTTATTCTAACCACCCTCAGGCAGCTGCTGATTCTCTATGTAAATTAATTTATATTTTCTATAATTTTGTATTAATGAAATGAAATTTTATGCTGTTGCTTGGTACCTGCCTTTTCTCATTTAGTTTAATTTTTTGAGATGAATCCATAATGTTGCATATTTTTAGTAGTTCATTCCTCTTTATTACTGAGGCATGGACACAATATAATTTATTCACATTTAATGAGTATTTGGATTAATCTCAGTTTCTGCCTATTACAGGTCAAACTGTTACAAACATCCATGTACAGGTCTTTGTTGTAGACATATGTTTTCATTTCTTTTGCATGTTTGGAAAATTTCAAATCCTAAGTGTGAAACAGCTGAGCCATATCATAAATGTATATTCAACTTCTTAAAACATTACCAAACCATTTTCTTTCTTTCTTTCTTTTTATTAGTATACTTTAAGTTCTGGGGCACATGTGCAGAACATGCAGGTTTGTTAC
Organism: Plecturocebus donacophilus; assembly: GCA_004027715.1. NCBI lineage: Eukaryota > Metazoa > Chordata > Mammalia > Primates > Pitheciidae > Plecturocebus > Plecturocebus donacophilus. The sequence continues at coordinate 3,553 of PVKP010005388.1, forward strand.
ATAGGTATACACGTGCCATGGTGGTTTGCTGCGTCTGTCCCCCCAGTCACCTACATGAGGTATTTCTCCTGATGTTATCCCTCCGCAATCTCCCCACCCCCTGCTATCCCTTCCCTAGCCCCACATCTCCCAACAGACCCCAGTGTGTGATGTTTCCCTCCCTGTGTCCATGTGTTCTCATTGTTCAACACACATTTATGAGCGAGAACATGTAGTGTTCGGTTTTCTATTCCTGTGTCAGTTTGCTGAGAATGATGGTTTCCAGCTTCATCCATGTCCCTGCAAAGGACATGATCTCATCTTTTTTATTTATATGGCATAGTATTCCATGGTATATGTGTGCCACATTTTCTTTATCCAGTCTATCATTGGGCATTTGGGTTGGTACCAAGTTTCTGCTATTGTGAACAGTGCCGCAATAAACATATGTGTGCATGTATCTTTATAATGGAATGGTTTATAATCCTTTGGATATATACCCAGTAGTGGGATTGCTGGATCAAATGGTATTTCTATTTCTAGGTCCTTGAGGAATCATCACACTGTCTTCCCAAATGGTTGAACTAATTTACACTCCCACCAACCGTGTAAAAGTGTTCCTATTTATTCACATCCTCTCCAGCATCTGTTGTTTCCTGATTTTTAAATGATCGCCATTCTAAGTGGCGTGAGATGGTATCTCAATGTGGTTTCGATTTGCGTTTTCCTAATGACCAGTGATGATGAGCATTTTCTCATATGTTTGTTGGCTGTATCACCCAGGCTGGATGAGGCTTGACCTCAGCTCACTACAACCTCCACCTCCCAGGTTCAAGCGATTCTCTGGCCTCCACCTACCCAATAGCTGGGATTACAGGCATGCACCTCCACACCTGGCTAATTTTTTGCATATTTATTAGAATCAGGTTTTCCCCATGTTGGCCAGGCTGGTCTCCAACTCCTAACCTCAGGTGATCCCACCTGGGCCTCCCAAAGTGCTGAGATTATAGGAGTGAGCCACTGTGCCTGGCCCGTTTTACAACTTTACAAAGCAGTTGTTCCATTTTACAGTCCCACCAGCAGTGGATAAGAGTTTCAGTTCCCTCCTATACCAACATTCATTATGATTAGGCTTTATAATTTTTTTTTAAGTTTTAGACATTCTAATATGTGCATAGTGGTATCTCATTGTGCTTTTACTTTGCATTTTTTTAAATAAAAATGATGTCGAGCATCTTTTGATGGTTTTATTTCCTGTTTCATATAGCTTATTTGATAAAAATCTTCAAACTTTTGGCTTATTTCTTATTGGGTAGTATATTTTATTTTTATTGGGCTTTGAGAACACTTTATAAATCATAATACAAAAATTTTGGCTTATTTCTTATTGGGTAGTATATTTTATTTTTATTGGGCTTTGAGAACACTTTGTAAATCATAATACAAAAATTTTGTTGGATAAATAATTGAAACATATTTTCTCCCAATTCAGGACTTGTCTTTTCACTTTCTTAAAATCTTTCAGAGAGCAGAAACTCAACTTTGTTAGAATCAAATTGATCTGTGTTTTTGTAGAGTGTGTTGTTAGTGTGACACCTAAGATATCCTTGATCTAATTCAAGGCCACAGTAATTTTTCTTTCATCTTTCCTTCTAGAAGTTTTATCACATGAAGTTTTCCATTTAGACTTATTATAGCATTAGTTACACAAGCTGATTTTCTGCAAATGCGTAACTACGTTCCATCACTATTTGTAAAGATACTATATGTTCTTCACCGAATTGCTTTTGCACAAAAATTGATCGACCATATACTGTGGAACTATTTCTGGATTTTACCTTATGTTCCACTTAACTGTTTGTTCATCTTTATACCAGTAGTAGATGAACTTCATTATTACAGTTTATGATAATTATAAACTTAAAATACATATTAAAATATAACATATTAATACTAAACCTTAAAATATTATAAGATTTAAAGTAAATAGTCAAGGTCCTTCAACTTTCTTGTTTTTCAAAGCTGCTTTTTCATTTATTACATAAATTTTAGAGTCCGCTTATCAATGTCAACAAAAAGTACCTGCTGGAAGTTGTAGTGATATCGTATTTATACATAAATTTGTAGAGAACTTGATGGTGTTGAGTTTTGGGATCTAACACATTATGTTCTATATTTATTTTGCTCTTTTAAAAATCTCTCCAAAATTATTTTCTATTAATTGTTCTTGTAAGTTTTGCAAATTATTGATCAAATTTATACCTCAATATGTCTTATATTTTGATATTATTATATTTTATATATTTTAAAATTTCAATTTTCTGCAACTGTTAGTGTATAGAAATATTATTTATGTCTGGGCACAGTGGTTCATGCCTATAATCCCAGCACTTTGGGAGGCCGAGGTGGGTGAACAGCTTAAGCTCACAAACTCAAGTCTAGCCTGGGCAACATAATTAAACACTGTCTCTACAAAAAAATACAAAAATTAGCCAGATGTAGTGATGTGGGCCTGTAATCCCACCTAGTTGAGAAGTTGAGACAGGATGATTGCTTGAGCCTGGGAGGTCAACCGTGCATACAGCCATGATCGTGCCACTGGGCTCCTGCCTGGACGACAGAGGGAGACTTTGTCTCAAAAATCAACAACAAAAAATAGAAATATTTATTTTCATATGTTGATCTCTTATGTTACATCTTTACTAAACTCACTTTAATTCTAATGGCTCTTTTGTAGATACCACTGCATTTGTACACAGGCAATTATATCATTTGCAAATAGTTTTGTTTCATTCTAATCTGAATGCCTTTCATTCTTGCCTATTGCACTGACTGGAGCTGCAAATGCAATGTGGAATAGTAGTTGTGAGAGCAGAAATCCTTGCATTTTTTATCTTAAGAGAAACGTCTTCATTTCTTTCACCAGTAAGTATGAGGTTAGCTGTAAGTTTTTACATAGATGTCTTTTATCAAGATATGAAAGTTCTCTATTTCTTCTTTGCTGAAATCTTTCATGAATAGATATTAGACTTTTTAAAATGTTTTTTCTGCATCTATTGAGATTATCATAAGACTTTTATTTTTAATGCAATATTTGGTGAATTACATTCATTGATTTTGGAATGTTAAACCATGGATTTTGCTGAAATAAACTTCACTTATTCTCATGATGTATTATCTTTCTATATATTGTTGTATTTAATTTGTTAGCATTTAGTTAAAACTTTTTTGGATATACATTCATTATGAATATTCTTCTATAACTTTCTTTTCTGATAATTTCTTCTTCTGATTTTCATATCAAAATAATACTGACCTCATAGAATGATTTAAGAAAATTCCCTCTTGGTCAATTTTCTGGAAGAGCATGTGCAGAGCTGAAATTCTTTCTTCCATTGATATTTAGTAGACTGTCCAGCTGAAGCCTTCTGGGACTAGAGTTTTCCTTTGTGGAAGGCTTTTAACTGAAAACTCAATTTTTAAAAAATATAAGGGTATTTGGGTTAGCTATGTCTTCTTGAGTCAACATTAGTATCTTGTGATCTTCAAGGAAATTGCTCATTTAAATCTAAGTTACAGAACAATACTTGTACAAAATTGTTTATAATATTACCATATTTTTATTAATTCACGGAATCTGTAGTGATGGTGCCTCATTCATCCTGTATATTGCTTTTGGTGTATTTCTTATCAGTTTTACCTGATTAATATGGCTAGAAATTTATCAACTATGTTTATCTTCTGAAAGAATTACTTTTTAATTTTATTAATTTTCCTCTTTCTATCTATGTGTCTGCCTCTCTGTCTAGCTCTCTCCCTCTTTGATCTTCATGATTCTTCCACTGGTTTGTACTTTTTTTTTTTTACTTACTGTATTTTTCTGCTTTCCTAGGACTTAAATCAATTTGGAATTTTTCTTTTCTAAATCAGGCATTTACTGAGACAAATTTCCCTTAAATGCTACATTAGATCCATCCTACAAATTTTGACGTTCTTCAGTTTTATTTTAATTCAGTTCAATGTACTTTCTATATTTTTCTTATATGTGTTCCGTTTAGTTTCCAAATACATATTTGGGAATTTTCAAAATGTGTTTTTGTTATTTATTTCTAATCTCATTCTATTTTTATCAGATAAAATACATTATATGATGTGATAACTTTTAAATTCACTGATACTTCTTCCGCAGCCAAGAATCTGTTTTATGTTAGTAAATGTTCATTATCCACTAGAAAATAATTTTTAGTCTACTTTCATTGGGAAAGGTATTCAAGCCTTCTGTATCTGTCCTAAATTTCTATGTACTGTTTCTAACAATTTGTGATAACATCACCACTGCCCACTTTCCTGCCATCTGGCTGCTTTTAAGATTATCTCTTTCTGACTGGTTTTGAGCAATTTGAGTATAGTGTCATTTCGTTTTTCTGGTGCTTTGGAGTCATTGAGTTTTTTGATCTATGGGACTTTGTATCAAATTGGGTACATTTCAGTATTTATTTATTTATGTGTCATTTCCCACTTTCAGGCTTTCTGTGTGTATATTATGTTGTCAGGATTTTCCCACAGTTCATTCACGTTCTTTGCATTTTTTAAGATTCTTTTTCTATGTGTTACATTTTGTTTACTTCTGTTGTTATGTCTTCAAGTTTATTAATCTTTTCTTTTGCAATATTTAATCTATCATTTATCTCATCAGTGTATTTTTTTTAATTTTAAGCAATATAATGTTCATTTCTAAGAGTTCAAATTGAATGATTTTTTAAGAGATCTTACTTGTTTTCTTAATTTTTTGAACATATGGAATACAGTTAATATAGTTGCTTTAATGTTCTTGTCTGCTAATTTTAACATGTTTCAACTCTCTCAATTCTCAAATTATTGATTAAGGTATTGATTATTCTCTCCTTCTGAGCTATGTTTCTACTGTTTCTTTGCATACTGGGTAACTTTAATTGCATGCATGAGAGGTGGGATTACATTAATTGGATACAGTTTGATACTTACAGATCTTGTTTTATTTTTTGTTTGACAAATTGGAAACAGTATTTGATTTAGGATAATTATTTACCACTAGAGAGCCATGGCATTTCTGAGCGTTCTACTTAATGCTCCGTAAATTATGAGTTTTTCTTGCCTGGCTCGTTCTATTTTTGTCACTGTGCAACCCTGAGCACTATTCGTTTTGATCTTTTCAGCCGGTTCTTTTTCTGTGCTTGGGTAGTTTCCTCATACATACACAGTAATCAGTATTCTACTGAATACTTTAAAGAGATGCTCTGTAGATTGCCAGCATTCTCTTTCCTTGTAGTTCTCTTGTCTTGCTTCCTTTGTCTTGAAAAATCTAGACACTTTGCTCTCCCTGTACTCTCAGCTCTGTCTCAACTCATGACATTCACTGGGATCTGCATGGACTCTCTCTTCCAGCACCAAAGCTTAGAACAGTCAAAGCAGTAAGCTGAGGCTACTGTAGGGCACATTGCTGTCAACAGAAGAGTTGAAAGAGCAAAGCTTTTGTACAAGATCTGACCTACAGAGACAAATGTCTAAACCTTCTTACAGATCATAGCATGTTAAATACCCAGAGGCAAGTGTCAGATTCCTAAAGTTTTCACTTAACAAATTATATTCCCAGTTTTCTTAAAAATAACTCATTAGAGAGTTTTCAAATAAATTAGCATTCTGAACATTTTTTGCGAGGATTTAAGATTTTGTCAAAAGTTTTGTTATTTATTGTTTTGTTTGTTTAACATAGATCAAAAAAACTCAATAATATATATGTCACAGATAAAGTGATATTGATAAAATTACTAAAGTATAACAAATAGATCACATTTGTTCACTTAGTCTTGAATCAGTGTAAATTTATGAAAAGTATTAACATCAATTGTTCTTTAACTGAATCTCTCCAATTAATTAAACATATATTTTAGCAAGTTTACTTTTTAGATAACTCTTTTTTTTCATTGGTACTCTCCAAAAATTGATGCTCCTTGATATGTGAAAAAAGTCATGCTCTTTTTGACCTCATAACATAATTCATACTAACTGTCAAAACTTTTCCCATAAGTTTCTACTTGTAGTATTCCATTTTTACACTGCTATGAAGAATATCTGAGACTGGCTAATGTATAAAGAAAGGAGAGTTAATTGACTCACATTTCCAAATGGCTGAGAAGGCCTCAGGAAACATAAAATCATGATGGAAGATGAAGGAGAAGCAAGGCACATCTTACACGGTGGCGAGAGAGAGAGAGAGAGAAAAGAAAATTGCCAAACAATTTTGACGTTAGATATCATGAGAACTCATGCACTATCATAAGAATGGCATAAGGGAAAGCACCCTCATGATTCAATCACCTTCCAGTAGGTCCCTCCCTCAACATATGGGGATTACAAGTCAAGATAAAATTTGGGTCCCCACCCCACAGAGCCAAACCATATGATTCCACCCTGGCCCCTCCCAAATCTCGTGTCCCTCTGATATTTCAAAGCACAATTATGCCTTCCCAATAATCACTCAAAGTCTTTACTCATTTGGGAATTAACCCAAAAGTTTAAGACCAAAGACTCATCGCAGAAAAGGGAAGTGCCTTTCACCTAGGAGGCTGTATATATATAAAAGTTAGTTACTTCAAAGATACAGTGGGTACACGGGCATTGGTTAAATGTTCCTGTTCCAAATGGGAGAAAATGGCTAAAACAAAGGGACAACAGGACCCATGCAAGTCTAAAAGCTGTCAGGGCACTCATTAAATCTTAACACTCCAAAATTAACTCCTTTGACTCCACATCTCACATCCAGGGCATGCTGATGCAAGAGGTGGGCCCCCCAAGTCTTCAGGCACCTTGACCCTTGTGGTTTTACAGGATGCAGCCCCTGCAGCTGGTGTCACGGTCTGGTTTTGAGGGTCTGTGGGCTTTCCAGCCACACAATGCAAGCTGTACATGGATCTACTATTCTGGGGTTTGGAGTACGGTGGCCCTGTCCTCACTGCTCTACTAGGCATTGCCCCAGTGGGGACTCTGTGTGGGGGCACTCCAACTCCACATTTTTCCTTTGTACTTCCCTAGTAGAAGTTCTTCATGGGGACTCCATCGCTGCAGCAGACTTCTGCCTGGACATCCCGGCATTACCATACATCCTCTGAAATCTAGGTGGAGGTTCCCAAACCTAAACTCTTGTCTTCTATGCACACTCAGGCCCAACACCACATGGAAGCTGCCAAGGCTTGGGGCTTGCACCCTCTGAAGCAATGTCCTGGTCTGTAAATTGGCCCCTTTTGGCCATGGTTGGATCTGGAGTGGCTGGAATGAAGAGTGTCATGTTCTGAGGCTGCACAGAGCAGTGGAGCTCTGGGTCAGCCCATGAAACCATTTTTCCCACCTAGGCCTCTGGGCCTGTGATGGGAGGGACTGCCTTGAAGGTCTCTGAAATGCCTTGGAGACATTTCCCTCATTTTCTTGATGATTAACATACAGCTCTTTATTGCTTAAATTTTTGCATCCCACTTGTATTTCACCTTGGAATACAGGTTTTTCTTTTCTACCTCATGGTCAGGCTGCAAGTTTTCCAAATTTTTTCAACATACTTCCCCTTTAAATGTAAGTTCCAATTTCAAACAATCTCTTTGTGAGTGCATATAATGATATGCTTTCAGGAAAATGCAATTCAAGTCTTGAATGCTTTGCTGTTTCAAATTTTTTTCTGCCTAAATCGTCTCTCTCAAGTTCAAAATTCCACAGATCTCTAGGGCTAGGGCAAAATGCCACCAGTGTCTTTGCTAAAGCAGAGCAAACGTGACCTTTGCTCAAGTTCCCAATAAGTTCCCATCTAAGACCACCTCAGTCTGGACTTCATCATCCATGTCACTATCAGCATTTGGTTAAAACCATTTAACAACTTTCCCACATCTTCCTGAACCCTCCAAACTCTTTTAACCTCTGTCTAGCACCAAGTTCCAAAATTGCTTCCACATTTTCAGATTATCATTGTAGCAGTACCCCATTCTGCTGCTACCAATTCTCTGGGTTAATCCATTTTCACACTGCTATAAAGATACTACTGGAGACTGGGTAATTTATAAAAAGGGAAATTTAATTGACTCACAGTTCCAAATGGCTGGGGAGGCCTCAGAAAACCTACAGTCTGGCAGAAGGCAAAGAGGAAGCAAGGCACATCTTACATGGTGGCAGGAGACAGAGAGAGAGAGAGAGAGAGAGAAAGGAGAAGCACCAGACACTTGTCAAACAACCCACTCTCATGAGAACTCACTCTCTATCATGAGACTAATATGGAGAAACCCATCTCATAGGTCCCTCCCTTTACACATAGGGAGTCCAATTTGAGATGAGATCTGGATGGGGACAGAGAGTCAAGCCATATTACTACTATAACACTACATTAGATATAGTTTCTATGAATTTACAGAAACAGATCTATATTGTGCCTTATATTATTGTCTAATCAGAGGCATCTCTTTATTCAAGACTGTGTCAAAATTTAGCAAGAGGGTTTCAGTTTTACTGAAGGTGGGTTCTGTGAAACAAATATGTGCTTCTTACTGGAAATACAGGAAATTCATATTGAAACAATTTGGGGTGCCTTATTGTGACTTCAGGGAAACGTTTCCCAGAGCACCTCACAGGCTATGAAGGGAATATGCTCAGGGTTTAGCCTGATGGAGTTATTAGTGCAGCAACCCAGTATGTCTATGTCATTCCATCACTCTTCCTATCAAAAGCGGGGACAAGAAAGAGTAGCAAAAGCAACAAAAAGCTGATTGTGAAAGGGACCATAAATATTCTTTAAAAGTCTTTTATTTGAGGAGAAAAATTAGGGACTATTTAGAAAATATTCAGCAAAGATCAGATCTCAAGTTGCTGAAATATGCTCTCAGAATTATAATTTATATGTGTATTTTAGGCCAAATATGGATTTTTAACAAATATTTTATAAGATTCAATAACAATATTAAGAAGAAAAATTTCAGTTGAAGGTAGTAAATCAAATGAATATAAATGGCTTTTTTTCTTGACTAGTAAGTGGAACATTACATAATTCATCAGAAGAGCCACTTTTATAATCCACATAAATGAATTTTATGATGATAGCAAATCAGAAGTATGTGAGAAATATTGTAATCTGAGTCAAAATAATTTTACCATTAATGTCTCATTTAGTTTACTGATAACTTAAATTTATTGTCCTATAGGCTCACAGAGTTGAGAAACATATGCCAGTCAATAAACATTATGAAGAGTAAAATAAACTTAGTTAGAAATCACAGGAGAATAGCTTTTTGTTTTCCTGAGTATAAAACACAGTATAATAAATATTATAAGGGAAGAGAAATAACACAAATGAAAAGGAATTGTATTTTACCAAATAGCCCTTGATAAGTTTCAGAATGAGGCTTTTTAAAGTAATAGTATTATTATTGCTTTGAAAGTTTACCATTATAACAGGCCAGATGACACCAGAAGAAAACTGATGAGAAATAATTAAGGAAAGCAGAAAAGTGACAACATTGTTTTTATTCACTTATTTTTTATTATTTAATTTTTTCTGTTGGTAATTACATGAGAAGCCATTAGAGGGTTCTGTGCAGAAGGAAAACACGATAAGGCTTAACTGGGCACAGTGGCTCATGCTGTAGCCCTAGCACTTTGGGGGACCAAGGTGAGAGAGTTTGCCTGAAGCCCAGGAGTTCAAGACAGCCTGGGCAACATGACAAAACCCTGTCTCTACCCCCAAAAATACAGAAATTAGCCTGGCAGAATGTTGTGTGCCAGTTGTCCAAGCTACTCAGGAGGCTGAGGTGGGAGGATAACCTAATAGTGGGAGGCATAAGTCGTCACGTGCCAAGATGGTGCAACTGCACTCCAGCCTGGGCCACAGAGCAAGACCTGCGACACACACAAAATAAAAATGATACCAAAAACATACGATCAGGTTCACTTTTCCTAAAGGTTACTCTAGTTATTTAACTGGAAGTAGACTGTAGGAGGCACGGCAGAATAAAGAATACCAATTAGTAGGCTATTGCAAAAATCTAAGCAAGAGATAAGAACAGCTTGGACTCACGTAGCAACATGAGAAGCAATGCAAAATCCCAACGATTGGGATTTGTACATATTTTAGAGATAAAGCCAACACAGTTCTCTGATGGATTGAGCATGGAGCATGTACAAAATAAAACAATCAACAATGCCATTCAATTATTTGGTCTACACATAAAAAGAAAAATTGAGTTGTCATCAACTGAGGTGGGAAACATGGAGCAAGGAGCAAGTTATAGGGAGGAGATAAGGAAATAATAATAATTCTGCAACACTGAAGCAGATTCAGAAAGAAAGAATGGAAGGAAATCAAAACAGTGGATTAGACTACTTTAAAGAGTTTTTCAGTAAAAGAAAGGAAGGGGTTGGGACTATAACTGAAGGTGGAAATGTATTTGAGGTTTTGTTTTTTTATGTTTCCAGATGGCAGATGTGACTGCATATTTGTTTTCAAAGAAGATGTTTAGCAGAGAGTTAAAAATGATGGAGATTAAAATATGGGAAAATTGTTGGAACACATGACTGACTAAGTTCTTGGGATAATACAGTTCCCATGATATATATTCAATATGTTTATTATTATTTTATTTTTTGAGATGAAGCCAAATTCTGTCACCCAGGCTGGAATGCAGCGATGCCATCTCGGCTCATGGCACCCTCTGCCTTCCAGGTTCAAGTGATTTTTCTGCCTCCTCCTCCTGAGGAGCTGGGAATACGGGCAACCACTTCCACGCCTGGCTAATTTTTGTATTTTTAGTAGAAGCAGGGTTTTTCCATGTTGTCCAGCCTGCTCTTGAACTCCTGACCTTGAGTGATCTGCCCATCTCGGCTTCCCAGACAGCTGGAATTATAGGCATGAGCCATAGCACCCAGCCCAATATGTTAATTATATAAGTCTTATACATTTATGATATCATAATGTATTTGAATATTTTCTGTAATTACATTTTAGTTTAATTTCCACAAAAATGACTAGTAATATTAACACTCACTTCTTAGTCAAAAATTTAAATAAAATAATCAGTGAGCTCAGAAGTTTTAGAAAGTTTTCAAATTATGCTCTTTCTCCTATTAGCTTTTAGGAAGCAACTTAAAAGAAGATAACTTTCAATGGCCTATTATCTGATTAAAATGTTTTCTGCATTTTGAGTTAAAAAGCAAAAAAAAAAAAAAAAAAAGTTTGTCACACAAACATGCCTCCATATTTTGACTTATGGGATCTACTTAATGTCAAGGCAGAAATCATTTAGCTTAAGCCTTGTTATGCTGCAGTAACAAAACTTGCAGTATTTTATCAGAAAATTAATTTATATTTTGCTATGTCCATTGTGAGTCGACAATGGCTATTACTCATTGTAGTTACTCAGGAAACTATGTTATCAGAGGATCCATCTCAAACACGTTTCCACAATCAGTTTGAAGAGACTGGTGCAGTGTTTCACACTGGCTATTAAGCATCTTCTTCCAGGAAACAACACACATTCAATTGGTTAAATTGAAAGTACAATTCTATCATGAGCCCCAGGAAGAGAAAATTGAAAATATTTAACAAAGTTAAATGACTACCACAGTTGGCTAATGTGAAGCAAGTATGTATTCTCTTGCTAAATATGTCAGAGTGATTTTTGTAAAGTTTAATAATGAACAGCAACTAAATGAAAAATAAAGTCCATATTCTTATCAAATATAGGAGTATATTTTGATTAATGGTTGCAATAATAAAGTTAAGCAACAAATTATGTCTCTTGATAAATTTACTTACCTCCTTATCTCTCAATCTGCAGGTCAGCAGTGATGATTTCAGAGGCATGGAAATTTAATGTAATTTTGGAATCTTTAAGTTTTATGAAAATCTTTAAATTATGTTTGATTCTGTTTATTATCTGATATCTATGCATGGAGAATAGTTGTATTGATTCTATAAAGCTGCATGACAAACAAGCACAAAACTTAGCAACTTAAAAGAATATACATTTATTATTTCATGATTTCTGCAAGTTGAATCTGGCATGAGTCATCTGCTTTAGGGTGTCTCACAAGGCTGCAGTCAAGGTTCTGTCTGTAGCTGTAGTTTCAGCTGAAGACTCACTGGAGAAGAACCCACTCCTAGGCTCTCTCACATGGTTTTTGGTAAAATTTAGTCCCTCAAGGGTTATTGAATGCCTCAACTCCCCTTTGGCAATTGGCCAGAGACCTCCCTCAGTCCTTAACACTTAGGTCATACCAGATTGTTTCATCAGAGCAAATGGAAGAGAAGAGAGAAATGGGGAGGAGGGGGAATACAAAAATCCCAGTCTTTTATAACTAAATCTTTAAAGTCACAGCTAAATTCTTTTCCTCTATTCCACTTGTTAGAAGCAGGTTACTAGGTCCAGCTTACACTCAAAGGGAAAGGATTATACAAGGGCATAGATACTTGGAGATACAAATCATCAAGAGCCATTTTAAAATTGTGAAAGATTTTATTATTCAAAGGTTTTCTCCTAATTTAAAGTACTCCACGGAGCCAAGGCAACAGGGAAGGGAGAGTTTAAATAATTAAAAGATAAAAAGCCAGAAACAAAAAAAAATTAATTTGTAAACAAAAATAATTGATTTTTAAGCATTACTCTGTGTATTAATTAGAAAGCCATTTTTTTAACCTGGCATAAAGACAAAATTTGATATCGTATTGCATCTAAAAACTAGTTTTCTAACATAAAGTAATTTTTTGAGACAGCGTCTCACTCTGTTGCCCAGGCTGGAGTGCAAGTAGCACAATCTCAGCTCACTGCAAACTCCACCTCCCGGATTCAAGTGATTCTCCTGCCTCAGCCTCTCAAGTATCTGGGATTACAGGTGCATGCCTCTATGTCCAACTAATTTTTATATTTTTGGTAGAGACAGGATTTTACCATGTTGGCCAGGCTGGTCTCAAACTCCTGTGATCCACCCGCGTCAGCCTCCCAGAGTGCTGGGATTACAGGCATGAGCTACTGCGCCTGGCCTCAAAGAAAATTTTAAATTAATAGTTAATAAGTGTAAAAAGCTTATTTCCTGATTTCCTTATATTTGAATGTGACAATATGGTGATCTCATTCCAAGGCAAATTTTTTGCTTACCTAAGAAAATGAAGCATGAATACCCATTATGGTTCCACACTATCAGTTGCTGTGTATTCCTTTAATGACAGTGCATGACTTTTGTAGATTTTCTAAAAAGATATTTTTAACAAAATAAAGTTTTACCTGAGGCAAGATCAGGTTTTAATAAATAGGTATACAAAAAAAAAATAGTTCACAAAAATAGTTCACAAAAATTCCAGTCTTTTATAACTAAATCTTGAAAGTCACACCTAAATTCTTTTGCTCTATTCCACTTGTTAGAAGCAGGTTACTAGGTCCACCTTACACTGAAAGGGAAAGGATTATACAAGGGCATAGATACTTGGAGATAGAAGTCATCAGGAGCCATTTTAGAAGGTTATGTATCACAATGACCAATAAAATTGTGAAAGATTTTATTATTCAAAAGTTTTCTCTCAATTTAAAGTACTCCACTGAGCCAAGGCAACAGGGGAGGGAGAGTTTGAATAACTAAAAGATAAAAAGCAATGATGGCATCCTTTCAGTAACTATAATGTTATTTACTGGTATCCTATTTCATCTAGAAAACATTTATTGAACACTTACTATGAGATAATAACAACAAGACTACACTTATCTCGGGATAATAGTAGCAAAGCTAGGCTTTCATTAATAGAGACTGTGCTTTTTTAGAAAATAATATAAAGAAACAATGGTGGTGAAATTTGTTGAATGTCCTGATGCTAAAAATCCATATGCTATGGGAATCAACAGCAGAATCACTTCATTTCTCAACCTAATTACAGGATCAATATAGTTCAAAGGGCTGGATCAGAGATTATATAGCCAAGGAGTACTATAGAAGATGCTAACAGAATAGACATTGCCCAACCCAGCAGCCCACTTTAATTATAATTAGTCTTAATTATAATGTTTTTCATCAAAATGAAGTACTAACATCATCATAAAGATGTGTCTTTGGACTACAGTGACTAATACTATGGAATACTACATAATTTCTTTGGTTAATCCCTGCTCATGTGTTTGAAATTAAGCAGCAACAACTGGGGCATCTGATATTTTTTAAAGTTACGATATAATAAAGTGTAGGCAAGCATTTAAATGTATGAGCTTTAACACTCTAAGTCCAAATGTTTTTGAATTTATGAGTTGCTAGTACTAAAAGTACCAATGTTTGATTCCAGTAAACTTTAGTCACATTTTGCCTAGGTAAAATTCAAAAGTTGTTTTTATCAGGCATGTGGAAACTTGGTGTTGGCGTCGGTGCTGTCCATGGTGCTGACGGTTATGAAAGTGCAGTTAGGTGATGGGGATCTCTGGAAGTAGGGAAACAGTTATCGTAGAAATTATTTTTCCTTTCTTAGAAAAATAACCATAGAAGCATAATTAGAAGTTGGCAATTGACCCTTTGCTGTTCTCAATGAGAACATGGGTCAATAGTTCATTCCCTGTGATGTGTAACATTGTCTTTCAAGCAGTATTCTACAGCTGTTTCTGCTCTTTCTTTAACATCAGCATATTGTTTAACCTGGAGGTTAGCTGTTATGAGAGACTGCATCAATGTGTAGAGGCTCTAATTTGTAATGCAGAAGTGATATAAAGCTATATTTCTCTAAAGATTACATTAAGTTTCAGTGAAGATGACTGAAACCTCTCCTTTGAGTTCTATGAAGAATCTTATTGGATTTTATAATTTATTGTTAAAATCAGGCAATCATGAATGCAGATGCCATGGCTTTTAATCAAAGAATCATAATATAATAAAAAAAAAAACTAACCAGCATTTATGCTTTTTTATGTCATGTGCAAATGGGGAGAAGAAGGAGTATCTCTGACGTGTCTGGCACAAAGTAGAGATTAATAAACATTGAGAGAATATTCAGTTAAGTGAAATGATTCACATAATTAATATCAGAGGCACTGTTCTTCATTCTGGAACAAAAGCATATATACTTTATTGGATGTACAAATCATGATTATGTTACACAAGATGTAGGAACATCTATAGTCTGAAAACCCAATTTGTCTCAAGGGAAATACACTTGTTTTTGTTTGTGTTTGTGGTTTTCTAGTGATTTTCTTCTGAAAGTCAGCAGCCCTAAATACACACAACGGAGTTTTTTTATATTCTTCTCTCAGAAGCTAAGAGTAAGGCATAAAATCAAACATTTTAGATAATCTCTGCATCTTGACTTTAGAGGTTATTACTGTCACCAGACACACAATCTCCCTTTCTTTAGGAAAAAATAAATATATAGTCAAAGAGAAAGTTGAATTACAAAGTTCTTGGTATACATCCTACCTGAACCATTGGCTTATAGTTGTCATTTCTACTTCTACTCGTGTTATCTCCACAGGTATGATTGGGAGGATACCCTGCGTGTGCACAGGGAGATTAACTGAAATGTGTGCAGTGATTTGAATAGTGTGCCCCAAAATTAGTGTCTACCCAGAACCCCAGATAGTGATCTTATTTGGAAATAGGGTGTTTGCAGATGGGATTTAAGTTTGGGTGATGTTATACTGGAGCAGACAGTCCCAAAGTCCAAAGACTGGTGTCTTTATGAGAAGAAGAAAGGGCACACAGAGGAGAAATCCATGTGAAGGCAAGGACAAAGAATGGAGTGGTGGATCTACAAACCGAGGAATAGCAAGGATTGCCAGGGGCTAGGAAGATGCAAGAATGGACTCTTTCCTAGAGTCTTCATGGGGAAAATAGACATGCTGACTACTGCTTTCAAACTTCTGGCCTTCAGAAGTGTAAGAAAATAAATTTCTGTTGTTTTAAGCCATACGGCTTGTGATATTTTGCTATGACAGCCTAGGCATCTAATGCAATGTGTTCTGCAAGCTTATGTTATGCTTTGGAATCTATAGAAATTGCTCATTATAACCCTCCCGCCTAGAAAAGATAAATTTATGAGGCGCTTTTTTTCACTTCTCAAGTTTGCCCAGTTGAGTAAACTGAAATTTAAGCAGTCAATAATATTTACTACATATTTCAGGGAGTTATAAATATTCCTTTACACTTTGTTGCTGCCAAGTAAACTATGACTTCTCCATGAGATGAATTATATTACTCTATATACCCAAGGCCAATCAATGTGTGTTTAAAGATAAATAAGAGGGCATACAGAAAGCAACCAGCAAGGCAAAACAAGCAGGAGACAAATAGGAGAGAGAAGGAGAGGAAAACGGAGAAAAAAAGGAAGAAAAAATTTATGATAAGAACTTTAACGTTGGCATCATTTGACTTGAGGATTGTCAAAACCACTTGGAAATCTTAAGGCATGCAGAGGAAAGTCTTCGCACAAACAATCAACTATACTAAAGACCAACATTGAGTAGAGATACGGAATTGTATTAACAAGAATAAATATTCTGACTACTCATTATGTGCAAGGAACTGTGAGGTATTCACCAGAAATTACCATTTTTAAACCTTGCAACAAATTTTTGAGGCAGTGGTAGATGATATTGCTACTGTACTCCCAGAGTGTCAACATGTGTTCAAAATCCCAAATGTAGAAAATAGCAAGATTATTTAAACCCAGGAAAAGGGTGATTCACAGCCTTTCTTTCTTTTCTTTCTTTTTTTTTTTTTTTTGACAGAGTCTCGCTCCATCGCCCAGCCTGGAGTGCAGTGGTGTGATCTCAGCTCACTGTGACCTCTGCCTTCCAGGTTCAAGCGATTCTCCTGCCTCAGCCTCCCAAGTAGCTGAGATTACAGGCACCTGCCACCATGCCTGGCTAATTTTTTTGTATTTTACTAGAGATGGGGTTTCACCATGTTGCCCAGTTTGGTCTCGAATTTCTGAGCTCAGGCAATCCACCTGCCTCGGCTTCTCAAAGTGCAAGGATTACAGGCATGAGCCACCACGCCTGGCCACAGCCTTCCCCTACCCCCTTCTATTACATTTCTGATTTATTTATTTTTATTTTTAGAGATGGGGTCTTACTCTGTCACCCAGCCTGGATGGCAGCAGCACAATCAAAGCTCACTGCAGCCTCTATGTCCTGGGTTCAATAGATTCTCCCACCTCAGCCTCCCAAGTTGCTGGGACTACAGGTGTGTGATAGCACACCTGCCTTCTATTACATCTCTCCATGTGCCTTTAAGAAGAACTCCACATTTTGCTTCTATGGTCCTCTTATTGATCTCTTGGTTTTGGCCTCCACTGATGCTCTTACGTGCCTGGTCCTGGGAACCCTTTTTAATTGTAAAACTTTTCTCCCAACTTCTCAATTCATTGGTTTCTCATTCTGACTGCCAGCAGGATAGTTTTCCTCCTCATTGGCATCAAATGTGAACGAGGATTTGACTGTAGCCTAAGTCAGTCCATTGTCTGCAGACACAGAATGTCATTTCCTTTCCAATTCTGATGCTTGCAACTGACAAGGACACCAATATTAAAACAGTAGTGGCAATACCAACCATTCAACAACACCAAAAAAATTACGCAATAATAGGAATCAACTTTTGCATTCTAACATTAATTTTCTGTAAAGACTCTTTTAACAGGTGCAAATACTTTAAGAGTTTTTTTCCTACAGTTAACTCTTCTGAAAACTACAATTATCTACCTCAAAAGTGTTAAATGATAAATTCAGAAATGAAAGTCAACTTTAAACTTGTGTTACAAAACACTATATTTTTTTATTTTTTAGATTGTATATTAACCACATCATCTTGGAAAAAAATATGACCACTATATTCAGACTGAAATCATATGAGAATAAAAGATTCTTCAAGGTTAAAATAGCACAATCCATGAGCTAAAAAGTGTAATACACAAATGTGCAGCATTTCTTTTTAAAAATAGATTATATTCAACCTCATTTACTTGAGCAAATGGTTTTTAATCTATTACATAGTGTTTTAAGCTCAAATGGTATAATGAGATACTGGCTGCAAGTCACAGTAGTCACTAATGTCTCTGAATGTGTTTTTCAGGAACAACTTTAAATTTTCTAAGCATAAGTGTAAAACCAATTTATGTTTTGAAAATGGCTGAGCACTCTGGAAGTGGAGATGTTACTTTTCAGCATGATTGGATCCAAGTCAAACAGTTTCCAGGAAGTTTATGATGATTATTCTTTGTTTTTAAGCAGCTCCTATGGTTAATCAGTATATCAAGAGAGATTGTATTTCTATTTAAAGTTTAGTTATGTAAATAGACATAATGGACAGCACTCAGACAATCAAACTATCATATGAAAATTTTAAGTAGAAGTAAATTAGAAGAAAACGTTTACTGCTTATTTGCATTTTCAGAGGGCATATAGTATAGTGTTTGTTGCATTGCTTATTATGAGGCTTAATAATTGGCTTCAGTATAATTAACTCTTAAATCAAGAAAATTTAGCTAGCTTTGCTGATGAGAAGTCTAAAAGTGCTGCATTTTCAATCATAAAACATATCCTTTCCTTAAAGTTGACCAATATTCTGCTTTTCTTCATTCATAGTTTCAGAAATGCCTATTTCTTCAAAAATGATGTTTTGCAATTAATTAAAGCTCTTGAATGTGTTGAATATTAATGACAATATCTCTATGGAATAATATATTTTTATTATTAAAACTTTTCTACAGATAAAGCTTTTTATTACTGAATCTTTAAGATTAGATATTTTACAGGAAGACTTTCAAAACAGTACTTACTGGTAAAATTAAAATGTGAGACATGCTTTGTCTTCTAGGTATAAAATAGAACTCAAAAAGAAAAAAAAATTAGACTACATTAAAATTAAAGACATTTGTTTACCAAAAGATGTCACTAATATATGAAAAATGAAGCCAAAGAGTAGGAAAAAATTGCATGTAACATGAATACACTACAAAGCACTAGTACTTGAGTACAAGAAGGATTCTACCAAGTCAATAAGAAAAAGGATGACTCACAAAAAATAAGGCACATAAAATTTGAAAATGTGCTTCTAAAAATAAGGTATCTAAATGGGTAATAAACATAAGAAAACATACTCATTGACTATGAGGAAAATAAAAATTAAAAGCACAATATCATATATAAACACCAGAAAGATAGACAATTTCATGTTCTGGTAAGTACAGAGAACACATACAATGCTGGTGTGAATATAAATTAGCACAAGACTGGAGAAGTGATGACTAGTTTCTACCAAAGCATAGCAAATGATTCAGCAATTCTATTCCTGGGTATATATAAGTAAAATAAATGTATTCATATATGCAAAAAAATTTCAAGATTGTCTTTCATGATAGCCCAAAATTTCTGGCAATTCAAATGCCCTTCAAGAGTAATGGGTAAACTGTTTCATTTCAATAATGAAATATTATACAGTTATGAGCATGAACAAAGCTATTGCTACACATATATAGAAACATATTATTGAGTGAAAGAAGCCAGGTACAAAAAAGAACCTACTATATATGTATGTGTACTGATAATGTTCCGTATTTTTATCTGGGTGCTGGTTACATGAGTGTGTTTGCATTGTACAAAAAATGGAGCTTAGGATTTATATACTTCTCTGCAAGAAATTTACAATTCAGTAAAATTTAGTGTAAAAATAAAAGCAAATGGAAAGAAGGAAATATTTCATGTAACAAAAATCAAGTAGCAGTGGTTTTACAGGGAGAGTAATAAGTGTAATGAAAAAATTATTTTAGAGTAGATATTAAGAGATATTGGAATTAGTCACAATAATAAGGTCAAACCCACTCTTGGGAACATGCACAAGTTAATTTTTATGTATTCTTTAGTGTGATGGGCAGTAAAGAGGCAGAAGATCATCATGGAAGGTCATAACTTGGGAGCCAGTCATATTTAAGAAGGAGTTCTAATTCTAAACTTATTACATAATTTTAAACAAAACAGTTAGACATTAATGAATCAAGAACAATAATATCTGCCTGAAAAGACTGTGGTGAGGATGACAGATGATATAAAAAAAATTAGCTTTCAATGCCTGTCGCATAGTATATGCTCAATATATGACAACTTAAATATGAATACCTTAGGCACATCATCTTACATGTATTTAAACCAAAGTCCATGATCCAAAACAAGAATATACAAATGGATCTACAGGAGCAGGTAGTTTTTAGAAAAATGAAGAAATGATGGATAGTTTACCATTGAACTATAATATCAAATGAAAATATATTTTGTAGTTGTCAGAAAATTTTGGCTATCTAGGTATCAGTGAATTATGAGAAAAAGTCTCATAAATAATAATATAATAAGTCATTTTATTTATCTAGTTTACCATGAATATGAACTATTTTCTTATAAATATCAAACCACTACAGAAAAACATACAACTAAAACAAATACTAAAATATCATTTAATCAATTTTATTGCCTCTTGCAATGTTGACCATTTTGTATAAACAAATTTTTCAAACCAAGCACTTAAAAGCTATTTATTTTATTCACATTAAGGAAGAGATAGTGATTCACTGTGAACACTTACAATATGTTATGAATTAATTTCTGAAAATTCATGTGTAATGTAACTCCATGTAAACCAACCATTTTTTTTTTTTGCCTTTTCTTGTTTGCTTTTTATTTTGCCAATGAGAAACTAGATATAATGTTATCATTCATTCACATGGACTATGATATGAAGTTTAGGTTTCTCTGTTTCTTCTTGGTTAGCTGGTTACTACCAAATGCCCAAGGACAATTCTCACTAGTGCCAAACCTTTTCAGATGAGAGTAACTAGTTTTCATTTAAAATAAAATTATTAACATATGTAGATGTAGATTAAAATATAACCAAATGTAAATTAGTACAAGACATTAAACTAGAAAATTGAAAAACTAGCACCTAGAAAGAAAACATGGATGGAACTTCTTAAACTGAGATAATATTTTTTGTTAAATCATTAGGATAACTATCACTATGTATTCAGACCAATCAAGATCAGAAAGAACATGTGAAATACTGAGAGGAAGCTCTCTTACACTTAAATGTGTTTCAAGGAAAGAGAAAGAGAAAAAATAAGCAAAGCTCCTAAAATAAAATTACAAAACATGGGATTAGAAATTTATTAAAAATTATACCCTGGATTTTCCTCTGAGGAAAAAAAACAGTAGTTTTTTAGGCAAGGGCATGTGATAGACTTCAGACTGAGATTTACACTAATACCCTGTTCTCACTGAAAAGTACTAAAAGACAAAATTAAATAAAATTTTAAGACTTTTCCATTTAATGTGGGCAAGATACAATGTTTATTATCTGAAATAAAATTTATCAATTTATTTTTATTTATGATATAAAGTGTTTTCAAAGAATTTACTCTTTTTAGTGTTCAAAATAATACAGGAATTGTTTTTCATGCCTAGGAATTATGGCAAAGCAAAGCAAAAGTTTAATTCTGCTGAACTGAAGTACAAACCAATTTTTTAATGTATAAAAATACCTAATATTTTCAAGTTTTAAATTTTTGTTACTTTGCAATAGATTTACTTTTTCTAACATTAAAAAATAGTCTTATCAATGTGAAACTATTCAAATAAGTACAACAGATTTTTTTAACATCAGAAAAACAAATTCACATGATACACTAAAAAATTACAGTCCAGAAGGGACTAGTCTTCCTGAAATAGAAAAAAAAAATGCTTTTCTTTTTGTTATCTTCACTCCTTATATATGACATGTATTTTATATCTTCTACATAAAATGTTATCACAGTCAGATAGATTATTATTATTTTTTTGCCTCCCAGAGCTCATCACGTAAATTTACTCAGTCTTCTTAGTATGTTTATTTTTAATACCGTCTGAAGCATCAGCTGTAAGATTTGAGGCCAATGAGCCACTGTCATTGAAAGATAATTTTGTTTCACTTTTCTTTTCACATGAAAACTATTGTTGCCAGTCAAATGGTATCCAACACGATGTATCCTCAAAAGAAACTAATGTCATGCTAGAAGTCTCTGTAATCATTATCGCTATCTTTGTGGCCACAATAAAAATGTTATAAAGGAACATAAGATTATGCTTTGATATTGCCAGATGCTGGATGTGCTGTAATATGAGGATAACTGATCCCGGCATGGTTATCTAGGAAGGGTAAGACATCTTCAGCACTTTATTACCTTCTGTTTCCAGTATCCTTTTACGAACCATTCAAAATTCATAATAATAGTAGCACCTGCACCTCATGCTTGTCCAACAGCTATCATGACTATCCAGCCATTTTTTATATTATTTATTAGCATGTTTGACTTTAACTGCTATTTTCCAAATTCTGGTGATTTCCTTCATTCTCTCATCTAGGAGTTCAACAGGTAGGAATGAATAACCTTGGTCAAAGAAATTCTAATATGCCAGGTTGAAGATGTCAGTAATATGTTAGTGTTGTTTGTAAGAAATCTCAGTGGATGCTCTGGAAGCATACATAGAATAAAACTCCCCCACCAAAGCAGTGGAGCATAGCAGTAAACCGGCTTGAAATAGGATTCTTCCATGCCATGGCCACAGCTGCTGGCTTATGCCTTAGAGTCATCACCAACACCAGTGGGCAATGTCAAAAACGGGGACCTAAATGTGTGGGAAAAGGCCAGAGACAGGTCATCCCACTGAGAACTCATGACGATGATCCAAAATCGTGGCGTCCCAAGCAATGGTGGTGGGCCCTTTGCATGTGCAGTAAAGCAAGTTTTTCAATAAGAAAATAAAATGAGTATCTTAAGAGGTGTCACTCATGATGGTAGAGAGAATTTCCGGTATATCCATAGTCTAAGTTGACTTAAAAATGATAAAATGCAATAAATTTTAAAAAAAGTAACTGCAAAATCTCAAAATTTTAAATATTAAGAATTTAAAAAGAAAAACTGAATAGTGTAGCAATTATGTCAACAATGATAGGTCCACTCTGTCAGTGGGAAAGTGGCTATGGACAATAGGTAAACAGATGAATGTGCCTCTGCTTCTATACAATTTTATGTTCAGAAACAGGAGATGAAATATATTTGGCTCATGGACCATATTTCACTGACCCCTCCCTGCAGTGTTATGGTCACACAGCTGAAGCTGAATCGCTGCTATTTAAAGTACTGTTCGATTGGAAGGAAGGATAGAAAATGAAAAAGAAAATATTGTTACTATCTTATGGATGATTACCAGAAGTAACACACATTACTTCCACACGTATTTCATTGGTAAGAATTTAATCATATCTAGCTGTAATGAAAGCTAGGAAATGTAATGCCTGTGGGCAGATTTGTGCCTGCTACAATTCTATTAGTGTTTAAAGGAAAAACAGAATGAATTTTGGTGGAACTATAACAGCATTTTCCACTTGAGGAAAGCCTGATTTTCTATACTATGTCTAAGTTCTAGCATGATAGTTTTGTGCTTTACTTAATGTAATATTTTACGCAACATAACCTCTTGCTTCCTTGATATTCTCTTCCATAAAGTGGGAATGATAATGGAACCTATCTCATAGATTTATGGCAAACAGTAAATGTTGACAAATTTAAGTGCTTTGAGTGCTTTAAGACATACCTCAAAATTGCTTTGATATCTTTAGAGGTAACATTAATTCTATTTAATAGATTAATAAATTAAGCCTCAAAAATGTGAGTGCCTTGATTAAGACAATATTAGCTAAAAGGTAGAAAAACGGAAATTAAACCAGAGTTTATTGATTTCATGCTTTCACTATACCACACACTGAGCACTGAGCACTGAGCACAGAAAAGGATGTCAGTGAAACAAAGATGTGTGCAGAGATGCCGAATGGAATACTTAACAGGCAGAAGACATTGCAATTGTAGGTTGATGGGACTGATCAAATAGGAAGACAACTTTCAATGATAGACAGACAGGGAGAGGGTAATTGCAGAGGCAGTCTGGCATAGACAAGGTGGGTTAGAGTTTAGTGCATACGTAGAAGGTTTGACCATAGTTAGGAGAACACATGTCCAAAGTAACAATTTCATGGCATTTGTGACTTCTTTCAGCAATGCTTTGTAGTTGTCCCTTTAGAGATCTTTCATCTCTTTAGTTAAATACTTTCCTAATTATTTTTGTGGCTATTTTAAATGAGATTGTGTTCTCGATTTAGCTGTCAGCTTGAACAATATTGAGGTACAGAAATGCTACTCATTTGTTAAATTTTATCTCATTTCATTTTATTTTTGAGACAGAGTCTCATTCTGTCACCCAGGCTGGAGTGGACCATCACACTCCAAGCAGGGCAACAAGAGCAAAACTCCATCTCAGAAAAAGAAAACAAAGAAAAAGGAAAAGACATACAAGCAGCCAAAAAACATGAAAAAGTTCTCAACGTCACAGATCATCAGAGAAGTCTAAATCACAACCACAATGAGATACCATTTCATATCAGTGAGAATAGCTAATATTAAAAAGCTAAAACAAGTTATTCTAAAACTTATCATATAGTAGGAAGTAAAACACTCCTCAGCAAATGCAAAAGAATGGAAACCATAGCAAAAAGTCTTCCAGACCACAGTGCAATCAAATTAGAACTCAGGATTAAGAAACGTACCAGAATCTCTGGGACACACTTAAAGTAGTGTCTAGAGGGAAATTTATAGCACTGAATGTCCACAAGAGAAATGAGGAATGATCTAAAATCAATGCCCTAACATCACAGTGAAAAGAACTAGATGAGCAAGATCAAATAAATTCAAAAGCTAGCAGAAGACAGGAAATAACTAAGATCAGAGCAGAACTGAAGGAGATAGAGACACACACAAAAAATAAAAAATCCGTAAATCCAGGAGCTGTTTTTTTTGAAAAGATTAACAACATAGATAGACTACTAGCTTGACTAATAAAGGAGAAAAGAGGGAAGAATTAAATAGATGCAATAAAAAATGATTAAGGGGATATCACCACCGATCCTACAGAAATACAACTACTATTGGAGATTATTGCAAACACCTCTGTGAAGATAAACAAGTAAATCTAGAAGAAATAGATAAATTCCTGGACACTTACACCCTCCTAATACTAAACCAAGAAGAAGCTGAATTCATGAATAGACCAATAACAAGGTCTAAAATTGAGGCAGCAATTAATAGCATACCAACCAAAAAAAGTCCAGGACCAGATGGATTCACAGCCAAATATTACTACAGGTACAAAGAGGAGCTGGTACCATCCTTTCTGAAGCTATTCCAAACAATACAAAAACAGAGAATCCTTCCTAACTCATTTTATGAGAAAAACATCATCCTGATACCAAAAACTGGCAGAGACACAACTAAAAAAGAAAATTTCAGGCCAATATCTATGATGAATATAGATGCAAAAACTCAATAAAATACTGGCCAACAAAATGCAACAGTATATCCAAAAGCTTATCAATCACTATCAAGTTGGCTTCATCCTGGGATGCAAGGCTGGTTAAAAATAGGCAAATCTATAAAAGTAATCTATCATATATACAAAACCAAAGACAAAACCCATGTAATTATCTCAATAGATGCAGAGAAGGCCTTTGACAAAGTTCAACAGCCCTTTGTGCTAAAAACTATCAATAAACTAGGTATGGACGGTATGTATCTCAAAATAATAAGAGCTATTTATGACTAGCCCACAGCCAACATCATACTGAATGGGCAGAAACTGGAAGCATTCCCTTTGAAAACTGGCACAATACAAGGATACCCTCTCTTACCACTCCTATTCATCATAGTATTGGAAGTTCTTTCTGGCCAGGGCAATCAAGCAAAAAAAAAAAAAAAAAAAAAACGGTACTCAATTAGAAAAAGTTGTCTCTATTTGCAGATGACATCATTGTATATTTAGAAGACCCCATCATCTCAGCCTAAAATCTCATTAAGCTGATAAGCAACTTCAGGAAAGTCTCAGGATACAAAATCAATGTGCAGAAATCACAAGCATTCTGATACACCAATAACAGAGTAACAGAGAGCCAAATCATGAGTGAACTCCCATTAACAATTGCTACAAAGAGAATAAAATGCCTAGGAATTCAACTAACAAAGGACGTGAAGGACCTCTTCAAGGAAATAAGAGAGGACAAAAACAGATGGAAAAACATTCCATGCTCATGGTTAGGAAGAATCAATATCTTAAAAATGGCCATACTGCCCAAAGTAATTTATAGATTCAATGCTATTCCCAACAAGCTACCATTGACTTTCTTCACAGAACTAGGAAAAAACCTTAAACTTCATATAGAACCAAAAAAGAGCCTGCATAGCCAAGAAATTTTTAAGCTTAAAAAAAAAAAAAAAACCTGGAGGTATCACTCTACCAGACTTCAAACTATACTACAAGGCTTCAGTAATCAAAACAGCATGGTACTGGTAACAAAACAGAGATATAGAACAATGAAACAGAACAGAGGCCTCAGAAATAATGCCACACAACTACAACCATCTGATCTTTGACAAACCTGGCAAAAATAAGCAATGGGGAAAGGATTCTCTGTTTAATAAATGGTGTTGGGAAATGTGCAGAAAGCTGAAACTGAATCCCTTCCTTACACTTTATACAAAAATTAACTCAAGATGGATTAAAGATTTAAACATAAGACTTAACACCTTAAAAACCTTAGGAGAAAACCTAGGCGATACCATTCAGGACATAGGCATAGGCAAGGACTTCATGACTAAAACACCAAAAGCAATGGCAACAAAAGCCAAAATAGACAAATAGGATCGAATTAAACTTAAGAGCTTCTGCACAGCAAAAGAAACAATGATTAGAGTGAACCAGTAACTAACAGAATGGGAAAAAAAATTGCAATCGACTTATCTGACAAAGGGCTAATATCCAAAATCTACAAAGTACTTAACAAATTTAGAGGAAGAAAACAACCCCATCAAAAAGTGGGGGAAGGATATGAACAGACACTTTTCAAAAGGAGACCTTTAAACAGCCAACAAACATGAAAAAATGCTCATCATCACGGGTCATTAGAGAAATGCAAATCAAAACCACATTGAGATACTATCTCATGCCAGTTAGAACGGTGATCATTTAAAAAATCAGAAAACAACAGATGCTGGCGAGGATGTAGAGAAATAGGAACACTTTTACAGTGTTGGTGGGAGTGCATATCAGTTCAACCATTGTGGAAGGCAGTGTGTCAATTTCTCACGGACCTAGAAATAGACATACCATTTGATACATATACCCAGCAATCCCATTACTGGGTATATACTCAAAGGATTTTAAATCATTCTATTATAAAGACACATGCACAGGTATGTTCATTCCGGCACTGTTCACAATAGCAAAGACTTGGAACCAACCCAAATGCCCATCAGTGATTGACTGGAAAAAGAAAATGTGGCACATATCCACCATGGAGTACTTTTTTATGCAGCCATAAAAAAAAGGATGAGTTCATGTCCTTTGCATGGACATGGATAAAGCTGGAAACCATCATTCTCAGCAAACTGGCACAAGAACAGAAAACCAAATACCACGTATTCTCACTCATAACTGGGTGTTGAACAATGAGAACACGTGGACACAGGGGGGGAATATCACACACTGGGGGCCTATTGGGGGGTGGGGGGGCTAGCTGAGGGATAGCAGATGGTAAGTGGATTGGGGAGGGATAACAGTTGGAGAAATATCTAATGTAGACTACAAGGGGATGGATGGAGAAAACCACCATGGCATATGTATACCTATGTAACAATCCTGCATGATCTACACATGTACCCCAGAACTTAAAGTATAATTTTAAAAAGTTATAGATTTCATAGCTATGGGGATAAAGAATTGGTGTTTGCAGATGCAAAGTCTAATTGCCAATATGTTCGTGTATGACCTTACTTCCTTGCAGATAGTCTTTTTTTAAATTTTTTATTTATTTTTATTTTTTAACTTGACAATACCACAATGATCCTTTTGTTTCCATTTCTATGTATTTATAGAGATTGTATGCTTATTTTATAGTAACTAAAATTTGGTTAATACAATTTTTAAGTAATTTAATTGTAATTATCAAAATGTTTCTTAAAATAAGGTATACTGGTTAGGCTAATTTCAAATAGATCCTCCCTCTCATTAGATAGATTTATTACTCCTATTGTGACTTTTGTTAAACTACAGGAAATCCAGAGCTTTAAAGAGCTTATTGCTTATTGTTTTAAATTATGAAAATCATTGTTATCCCTATTAAATTATCTGTATTCACTGATTACCTGAGAAATAGAAAGAGGAGAAATTCCCAAAGATGCAATCAGAACTACGCTGTAGCTTTTGCCATCAGTTTGTGGTTGCAAAGCTTCCTCATTGCAGACATCTACAAATTCCCCGATCACCGCTTCTAATTTGCTCAGCATTTTAATACTTATTTTCTTTATTCTCTTAACGTTACTCTTGTTACAATTCTTGTTTATTTTGTTATACAGTAGTTTGGGGGAGTTTTTTGTTTTTTTGTTTTTACCACATCCTGGTTTCTTTTTTCTTTTCTTTTTTTTTCCTTTTTTTTTTTTTAAATTGAGATGGAGTCTCACTCTGTCACCCAGGCTGGAATGCAATGAAGTGATCTTGGCTCACTGCATCTGATTTCTTGATACCCTTTCCACCTGATCCCATCTGCCACACTTCTTTAGTCTCCAGTACTACGGACAAACCACAGGCACTGTGAATATCAACGGTACCCCATTTCCATCCTCTCCACTTCAACAGTCTATCCTTTGAAAACCATTACAGTGTACTCCCTTTTCTGCCCAAACTTCCACAATTCTGTGACCTCATCTCTACGTAAACTAAATGTTCTCTGATTCTACAAGACTGGAGCTGTTCCTCTCTCCTCTGTATCTTTTGGTTCCTTCCTAACCAACTTAGTTTCTGTAGTCCAGCCTGTAGTCGACTAATTCTCTCGGATGTTTTATCAGCTCCCTTTGCTTCTCTCTCCTGATATATATACCTGGTTAACCCACAAGACTGGTTAAGTCAAATGGTCTATTACATGCCTGCATTTTGACATCTAACTTGAACGAGGAAAAACACAAAACTTTACTGATCCTATGCTTCTAAGAAAATGTATGTGACTATTTCCCTTGCATTTAAAGGTGCTTAGAAATCCTTGCACATTTCACTTCTCTAAAAATGTTCCCACACTCAAAGGAAACTATTTTATGCCTTTCCCTCACACTTCAAACATCCCCCCTTTTTCCTTCACAATAACCCTGTCTTGTAGTTCACTTAAGAAAATAAAAGCCATAAGAAGAAACCTTTCTCACGTTTCTTCCACCATAAATCACACTATATTAACCTACTTGTACCTATATTCGCGTGTGTGGTTCTTTTAAAAAAAAGTTTCTGCTTTTATTTTAGATGTGAGGGTGCATAAAATAATGTGTTACCTGGGCATAATGTGTGATGCTGACGTTTGGGGTACAAATTATCCCTTCATTCAGGTAGTGAGCCTGAGACTCAACAGCGAGTTTTTCAATCCCTTCCTCCCCACTCCCTCTTGCCTTTAGTAGCCCCCAGTGTCCAATGTTTAAATCCTTCTTATAAGTGAGAACATGAGGTATCTGGTTTTCTATTCCTGTGTTTATTCACTTAGGATAATGGCCTCAGCTTCATTCATGTTGCCACAAAGGAGATAATTTCATTATATTTTATGGCTTCATGTTCCATGCTGCATATGTGCCACATTTTCTTTGTCCACTTCACTGTTGATGTGCACCTAAGTTGATTTAATGCCTTTGCTATTGTAGATAGAGCTGTGATAAACATACAAGTGCATATGTCTTTTAGGTAGAGTAACTGATTTTCTTCTGGATATGTATCCACTAATGGGATTGCAGGGATAAATGGTAGTTCTGTTTTAAGTTATTTTTTTTCAGTTTAGAGATGGAGGTCTTACTCTGTTGCCCAGGTTAGGCAATCATAGCTTATTGCAGTCCTGAAATCTAGGACTCAAGCGATCTTCCTGCCTCAGCCTCCCAAGTTGCTAGGACTACAGGCACATGCCACCAC
This sequence comes from Plecturocebus donacophilus, assembly GCA_004027715.1. Taxonomy (NCBI): domain Eukaryota; kingdom Metazoa; phylum Chordata; class Mammalia; order Primates; family Pitheciidae; genus Plecturocebus; species Plecturocebus donacophilus. Next base: position 33,621 of record PVKP010005388.1, read on the forward strand.
ACCCATCTAATGTTTTAAGTTCTCTGAGAAATCTCCAAACTGCCCTGACAGCAGCCGAATTAATTCTTAGAGTGGCTGAATTAATTCACATTCTTATAAGCATTTCCCTTTTCTCTGCAGCCTCACCACCATCTGTTATTTTTTAACTTTAAAAAAAATTTTGTATTATACTTTGAGTTCTGAGATACATGTTCAGATCATGCAGGAATGTTACATAAGTAAACACTTGCCATGATGGTTTTCTGCTTCCATCACTCCATCATCTACATTAGGTATTTCTCCTAATGCTGTCATTCCCCTAGCCCCCCACCTGTTAATTTTCTGTCTTGTTCATCTGTCTGATATTGACAGTGCAATGTTTAAGTCTCCCACTATTACTGTATGGGAGTCTAAGCCTCTTGGCAGGTGTTTAAGAACTTGTTGTATGTATCTGGGTGCTCCTGTATTTGGTGCATATATATTTAGAATAGTTAGCTCTTATTGTGCATTGATCCCTTTACCATTATGTAATGCCCTTCTTTGTCATGATCTTTGTTGGTTTAAAATCTCTTTTATCAGAGACTAGGATTGCAATCCTTGCTTTTTTGAGCCTATGTGTGTCTTTGACCATGAGATGGGTCTCCTAAACACAGCACTCCAAGGGGTCTTGACTCTTTATCCAATTTTCCAGTCTGTGTCTTTTGACTGGGGCATTTAGCCCATTTACATGTAGGTTAATATTGTTATGTGTGAATTTGATCCTGCCATTTTGATGCTAGCTGGGTGTTTTGCCAGTTAGTTGATGCAGTTTCTTCATTGTGCTGATGCTCTTTACCATTCGGTATGCTTTTGCAGTGGCTGGTACTGGTTGTTCCTTTCCATGTTTAGTGCTTCTTTCAGGAGCTCTTGTAAGGCAGGCCTGGTGGTGACGAAATCTTTCAGTAACTGCTTGTCCATAAAGGATTTTATTTCTCCTTCACTTATGAAGCTTAGTTTAATTCTGGGTTGAAAGTTCTTTTCTTTAAGGACGTTGAATATTGGCCCCCAATCTATTCTGGCTTGTAGGGTTTCTACAGAGAGATCTGCTGTGAGTCTGATGGGCTTCCTTTTGTGGGTAACCTGACCTTTCTCTCTGGCTGCCCTTAGCATCTTCTCCTTCATTTCAACCCTGGTGAATCTGACGACTATGTGCCTTGGGGTTGCTCTTCTTGAGGAATATCTTTGTGGTGTTCTCTGTATTTCCTGGACTTGAATATTGGCCTGCCTTGCTAGGTTGGGGAAGTTTTCCTGGATAATATCCTGAAGAGTATTTTCCAGCTTGTTTTCATTCTCTCCATCACATTCGGGTACACCAATCAAATGTAAATTGGGTCTTTTCACATAAAGCCAAAATTTTGGAGGCTTTGTTCATTTCTTTTTACTCTTTTTTCTCTAATGTTGCCTTCTCATTTTATTTCATTTGGTTGATCTTCAGTCTCTCATATCCTTTTTTCTGCTTGATCGATTCAACTATTGAAACTTATGTATGCTTCACAAAGTTCTTGTGCTGTGTTTTTCAGCTCCACCAATTTGTTTCTGTTCTTCTCTAAGCTGGTTATTCTAGTTGGCATTTCACCTAACCTTTTTTCAAGGTTCTTAGTTTCTTTGCATTGGGTTAGAACGTGCTCCTTGAGCGCAGAGAAGTTTGTGATTACCCACCTTCTGAAGCCTGCTTCTGTCAGTTCGTCAAACTCATTCTCCGTCTGGTTTTGTTCCCTTGCTGGTGAGGAGTTGTGATCCCTTGGAGGAGAAGAGGCTGTTCTGATTTTTGGTGATTTCACCTTTTTGCACTGGTTTCCTCCCATCTTCATGGATTTATGTACCTTTGGTCTTTGTAGTTGGTGACTTTCGGATGGGGTCTCTGAGTGGACATCCTTTCTGTTGATGTTGAAGCTAGTTCTTTTTGTTTTTTAGTTTTCCTTCTAAAAGTCATCCTCTGCTGCAGGGCTGCTGGAGGTCCACTCCAGACCCTGCTTGACTGGGAATCACCACTGGGGGCTGCAGAACAGCAAGGATTGCTGCCCATTCCTTCCTCTGGTAGCTTCGTCCCAGAAAGGTACCCACCAGATGTCAGCCAGAGCTCTCCGGTACGAGGTGTCTCTTAGGATATACAGGAGTCAGGGAGCCCTTGAGGAGCAGCCCGTCCCATTTCAGAGCTCCAGTGCTGTGCTGGAAGCTCCATTGCTCCGTTCAGAGTGCTGGGCAGGGGCGTTTAAGTCTGCTGAAATTGAACTCACAACTGCCTATTTTCTCAGGTGCTCTGACCTGGGAAGTTGTGGCTTTATTTATAAGTCCCTGACAGGGGGCTGCTGCCATTTTTCAGAGATGGCCTGCCCAGCAGGGAGGGAGTCTAGTCACATTCTGCCTGCAGAGGTCTTGTTGAGCTGCTGTGGGCTCCGCCCAGCTGCTGTCTAAACTTTGTGATTTTGTCTGCACAGGCAAGGTTAAAACTGCCTTGGTAATGGTGGAAGCCCCTCCTCCCACTGAGCTTGACCGTCCCAGGTCGAGGTCAAACTGCAGTGCTGGCTGCAAAAATCTCAAGCCAGTGGGACTCACTTTGCTGGTCTTTATAGGGGAGGGACCTGCCGAGCCCGATCACTTGGCTTCCTGCCTTTAACCCCCTTTTTATTCAGGGGAATGAGTGGTTCTGTCTCACAGGTGTTCCAGGCACTGGCTAAAATGGCTGCTCAGTTTTGTGTTGGAAACCTGTGGCACTAGCTAAAACAGCCACCCAATTTTGTGTTGGAAACCCGACAGGAATGTCTGGGCTGTAAAGACCATGGGAAAAGTGCAGTATCTGAGCTGGAGTGCTGGAGTGCCCAGAAAAGTCCCCGAAGGAGGTGGAGTTCTCCAGTCTCTTGCACTTCCCAGTGAGGCAACGCCCCACCCTGCCTCCGTTTGGCCTCCTCGGGCTACGCCCACTGTTCAACTGGTCCCACTGAGATGAACCTGGTACCTCAGTTGGAAATGCAGACCACTCACCTTCTGCATTGCTCTCACTGGAGACTGCACTCCAGAGCTGCTCCTATTCAGTCATCTTGGCAGAAGTCCCCATAAATTCAAAATCTACAACATGCAATGGTTGTGGAGCCTAGTGCAAATTCAGCTGGCGAAAGTGCATAAACATGATGCAGCATTATGCAAAGAATTAATGTGATTGTCAGCAAAATCATACAGGAGTTAGAAAACATTAAGCTATCATTTGGGAAATGGATTCTGATTTATAATGCCGATGGTTAGTGTTTCAACACACTTAGACTCTGTTTATATATCACTAAGACATTAGGTCATTTTAGTTGACCAAGCAGCTGCTTTCACTGAATTTTGAACTGAATTGACTGAGTTGCTAAATTTGCTTAGTCACAGACTTAACAAAACTATAAATGGAAAAAGGATTATTTCCATCTCTATGTATTTAAGCAGCAGACAGGCTTACGAAATCATGTTAATATGATAAAGCAAGCAGAAAAGGCAACTCTGAGGCTTCCTGAGATTTTTTGGTGGCATATAAAGACAGAAAAGTAAGATTAGAACCAGGAAGCTTCAGGTCATGAGCACAGTAAAGCCTAGTTGACATAACTGAGACAGAATGGGATTTATTATCCCAGCCATGTAAATTGGTGCATGGTCATGGTCAAACATGGATCATGTAGAGACAAGGGATATCAGGAATTTGGCTTTGCTGTTCCATTACATACCATGAAGCTGAAGTGTAATGCATTATTGAAAGCAAATATTTTATCAAGGTGGAAACACTTTAGGACAAGTGTTTTTAGAGTCCATCCTTTGCAACGGGGGCTTTTTCAGACTCCTTGACATTCTTGATAGTGTTAGCCTCTTTTATAGCTTGTTTCTCTTAATAAGGAGTAGAGTAGTAATTTAGAGAAAATTTATTAAACAATGCTTTTAACTTAAATAGTTTTATGAATACATAACTCATGTCACACGGTTCCTCTATTTAACATGTAAAATTAAACGATTTTTAGTATACTCACAGAGACAAATTCATTTCAAAATATTTGTCACCCCCAAAACAAACCAGCTACCCATTAGCAGTCACTCACTATTCCTCCCAACCCCCAGCCCAAGACAACTACTAATCTACATTCTTTCTCTATAAGTTTGTATATTCTGGCTATTTCATAGAAACTGAATCATACTATATGTGTTTTTTGTGTCAGGTTTCTTTAATACAGATTGATATTTTCAAGGTTCATTTATGTTTTAGCATATATTAAAACTTCAATCTGTTTTCTATTTTGTTTTGTTTTGCTTTGGTTCTGATTTTTCCCTTGATAGATTCCACATTTTACTCATTCTTTCATCAGTTGCTAATTTATATTGTCTTCAGTTGTTGCTTAATGTGAGCAAGTCTGCTAAAAACATTTATCTACAAACTTCTGTTTGGAAATATGTTTTCATTTCACTTGAGTATATATCTAGGACTGGAATTGCTTTGTCCTAGGATATGTTAGTTCATTTGGCTGTTAAAACAAAAAGTCATTCACTGAGTAGTTTGTCAACAATATAAATTTATTTCTCATAGTTCAGGAGGCTAGGAAGTCCAGTATCAAGGTGCTGGCACATTAGGTGTCTGGTGAAGGCCTGTTTCCTGGTTCATAGACAGTAATTCTTCAATATGTCCTCACATGGGAAAGGGGCAAGGTCTCTGGGGCTTCTTTTATAAAGTCAGTGATCCTGTTCATGAGTCAGACTGAGCCTTCATGATCAGCATGAACTCCCTGCTGATGCCATCACACTGGTGATTAGATTTCAACATATGCATTTTGAAGGACACAAACATCCAGATCATTGCGTATGATAACTCTATGTTTAACATGTGTAAGAGCTGCCACAAGGTTTTCCAAATGGTTGCAACATTGAGCGTTCTCACAGCTAACGTATAAGATTCAAATATTATTACATCCTTGCCAATATTTATTATTGTACAGCATTTTGCTTATAGATACTTTAAAAACTGTAAAGTGGTATTTCATTGTGAGCTTGACTGAATTTCTCTAACAAGTGATGATGTTGATCATCTTCTCGTGTGCTTATTGGCTATTTGTATATCTTGTTTGAAGAAGTGTCTGTTCAATTTCTTTGTCCATTTCTTACTTGGATTATTTGTCTTTTTATTGTGGAGTTATAAGAGTTTGTAATGTATTCAGGATACTACACTTATAGTTACAGTCGTGTGCCACATAATGACTTTTTGGTCAACAGTGCATTGCATATGTGATGGTGGTCTTATAAGACTATAATGGAACTGAAAGATTCCTATCACCTAGTGACATAGTAACCATTGTAACATCATAGATGAATGCATTGCTCACCAATTTGTGGTGATACTTTTCATTGCCAATTATATAAAACAGGGGTCCCCAAGCTCTTGTCTGCAGACTGGTACAGACTCATGGCCTATTAGGACCTGGGCTGCAAAGCAGGAGGGAGCAGTGAGGTGGGCATTACCACCTGAGCTACCCTCTTCTGTCAGATCAGCAGTGGCATTAGATTCTCATGGGGACATGAATCTATTGTGAACTGAGTTATGAGGGATCTGGGTTGCACATTCCTTATGAGAATGTAACTAATACCTGATGATCTGAGATGGAACAGTTTTATCCTGAAATAATCCCCCATCACAACCTCCATCCCCATCCATGGAAAAATTTTCTTCCGCTAAATTGGTCCCTGATGCCAAAAAGTTTGGGGACTGCTGGTATAAATGTATGGCACACAAAATTATGTAGAGTACATAATACTTGATAGTGATAATAAATGACTTTGTTACCGGTTTATACATTTACTATACTATACTTTCTATCATAATTTTAGAGAGCATTTATTCTACTTATTTAAAAAAGTTTGCTGTGAACGAACTCCAGGAGTATCCTTCAGGAGGTATCCCAGAAGAAAGCATTATTACTGTAGAAGATGACGACTTCTTGTGTGTTATTGCCCTGCATACCTTCCAGTGGGACAAGAAGTAGGTTAGAAGACACTGATACTGATGATGCTCACCTTGTGTAGGCCTGAGCTAAAGTGTGTATTAACGTCTTAGTTCCTAAGAAAATTGTTTAAATACAAAAATTAATAAATAATTCAAAAAATAAAAAATTTATAGAATAAAGGTACAAGGAAGAAAATTGTTTCCTACAGCTATACAATATGTTTGTATTTTAAGGTAAGTATTATTTCAAGAGTGAAAAAGTTTTAAAAGTTAAAAATGTTATAATGTAAAAAGCTACAGTAACCTCAGGTTAATCTATTATTGAAGAAATAAAACAGTTTAATCAACTTAGTATAGCCTGTGTAGAGTGCTTATCTAGTCTACAGTGATATATAGGAATGTCCTAGGCCTTCATATTCACTCCCCATTCATGACTCACCAGAACAACTTCCAGTCCAGTAACCTCCATTTATGATAAGTGTCCCATACAGGTGTACCAGTTTTTAAACGTTTTATACCTTATTTGTACTATACACTTCTTGCATCTAGATATGTTTAGTTATATAAATACTTATCATTGTACTACAGTTGCCTACAATATTCAGCACAGTCCCAGTCTGTACAGGTTTGTAGCCAAGGAGCAATAGGCTATACCACATAGCCTAAGTGTGTAGTAGGCTCTACTATCTAAGTTTGTGTAAGTACATTCTATCATGTTTGCAAGACAAAATTGCCTAACAACACAGTTTTCAGACTGTATCCTCCTCATTAAATGATGCAAAACTGTATATGATTTGAAAATATTTTCTCCCATTCTGTGAATTGTTTTTACATTTTCTTGATAGTTTTCTTTAAATTACAAAAGTTTCGATTTTAATTTTGATGAAGTTCAATTTGTCTGTTTGCTCTTTCACTGCTTTTACTTCTGGTGTCATCTCTGAGTAATCATTGCCTAATTCAAAGTCCAAATAATTTACTCTTTTGTTTCCATCTAAGAGTTGAATACTTTAGTGTAAGCTCATACACTCAGGTGTCAGTTCCATTTGGAGTTAATTTTTACATATGAAGTTAGGTAGAAACCTAATTTGATTTGGCTGTGTCTCTAGCCAAATCTCATCTTGAATTGCAATCCAAATTTTAATCCCCACATGTTGAGGGATGAACCTGGTGGGAAGGTTTTGAGTCATGGGGGAGGTTTTCCCATGTTCTTTTCATGACAGGGAGTGAGTTCTCGTGAGATCTGGTTGTTTGATAAATGCCTCCTACTTCCACCTTCTCTCTCTCTCCTGCCGCCTTTTAGATGAGCCTTGCTTCCTCCTTACCTTCTGCTGTGATTGTAAGTTACCTGAGGCTTCCCCAGCCATGTGCAACTGTGAGTCAATTAAACTTTATTTCTATATATTGCCCAGTCTCAGGTTGTATATTTATAGCAGTCCAGGAATGGACTAATGCCAAATCTAAGTTTATAATTATGCATGTAAATGTCCAACTGTCTGAGCAAAATTTGTTGAAAAGCCAATTTGATTGTTTTGTGAACATTTTTTATTGAAAAACAATTCATTATAATATGGATTTTTTATAATAGTATGAAATAGACTCTCAGTTCTGTTTTATTGATCTATATCTTTATTCTTGTGCCAGTGTCACAATATCTTGATTATTGTATCTTTGTATTAAGTTTTGAAATAAGATAGAGTGAGCTCTTCAAATTTGTTCATATTCAAAATTGTTTTGGCTATTCTGGGATTTTGCTTTTTCATATGAATTTTAGGATCAGCTGATTAATTTCTCTATGCCAGCCATATAATAATTTGATAAGATTTTCAGTGAATCTATAGATTAATTTGGAAACTATTAGCATCTTAATACAATTAAGTATTTCAATCTATGAATATGTGATGTCTTTCCAATTGTTTAGGTTTTATGCAATCTCTTTCAACAATGTTTTACAGTTTCCAGTGTACAAGTCTTACATTTCTTTGTTAGATTTATTCTTAGGTTAGATTGTATTCTTTGTTAGATTTATCCTTTGTTAGATTTATTCTATTTTATACAATTGAAACAGAATTGTTTTCTTAATTTTATTTTCAAAGTTTTTATTGTTGGCATGTAAAAATACAACTAATTTTTTAGATATTTACTTTGAGGCAACCATCTTTCCAAACACATTTATTAGTTCTAATTTTTTTAGTGGATTACTCAGTACTTTCTATAAACATCATTATGCCATCTGTAAACAGAGATTATTTTACTTCTTCCTTTCCAATCTGGCGGCTTTTATTTACTTTTCTTGCTTAATTGCTGAGGCTGGAAGCTCTACTACAATGTTGAATACAATGGCAAAAATAGAAATCACTATGTTCTTCCAAATTTAGGTGAAAACATCCAATCTTTCACCCTTAAATAATGAAGTATTACCTGGGAGTTGCTTTTTGTTTGTTTGTTTGTTTGTTTTTATAAATGGCCTTTATCATGTGAAAAAGTTTACCTCTCTTCTTTAGTGGATCCCTTTTTCGTTCTTTCATTATAAAAGGTGTTAAAAATCTGTCACATGTTTTTTGTGTATCTGTCTATACAATCGTATTGTTTTTGTTCCTTACTCTGTTTATATAGTGTACAACATTGATTAGTGTTTGAATATTAAATTAACCTTGCATTCCTGGGATAAGTTCCATTTGATCATTATATATGATTCTTTTTAATGTGTAGCTAGTTTTGGTTTTGAAGGAGTTGAGAATATGCCATTCAAAATACACTACTTTGTCAGATTTACTATTTTGAGTTAAAGGCAGCTTGGAAAACAGCAAGTACACAAAACTTACTCTGACCTTTCTTCAGCTTCTCAACAGCAAAATGTGGAATTTTTATGTGAAAGATGCCTTTCCTATATTAGAAGAAATGTAGCATTTTTATCATCAAGGACAGAAAGTTAAGACTCACAGAATTCTATTTAGACCTTGTTGAAATAAGTCTTTCCTTCATTTAGCCTCACTACATAATTGAGTTATGTGTTCACAATTTAATACTCCATCCAATTCAATATATATGTGTTCAACTCTGTCTTGAGTCTTCATTTCTTTATGAAGGTTTCCATGCTATGTGTAACTTATATTAAATAAATTTGTTTTTCTTCTGTTCATCTGTCTCATGGCAATTTAATTCTCAGGTCAAGCTGAAAAAACCCCAAAAGGGTAGAGATGAATTTTCACTCCCCTAATTCTATCTATGTACCATTTTAATGGAAGAAGACCTGAAACCTAGAGCTTCTATTCCAACAAACAACAGTCTAGGAAATGCTATAAATGTTTCCCTCTTGGCTACAAATGTGAAGTAAGGACACCTTATAAGATAAAAATAAGTAGAGTCGGGGGAAGGTTAGATAGGTCAGAAGGCATTAGTAGGGAAGACAAATAAAACAAGAGAAGAAGACCTAAATAAACTGTTTTAAGAGAGAAACCAAATAGGTTTAGTTTTGTTAACTGAATCACATGTAATTGCTGATATTTGACCCTTTTGACCTATAAAAACAATGATTTCATTTAGTTCAACCTATACATTCCTGCCAAAATTCCGAAAAAAAAAAAGGATCGATCTCATTCAAACCTGACTAGTAAATAAAGAGAGAAAAAAATGAAATCGCCCTTCTAAGAATGATACAATTTTATATCTTGTTCCCTACATTTATTTAACCCTGAGGATAATAATCTGAACATAACCTAACTTAAAAATATAAGTTTTATAAAGCACATTTTCATTCTAAAGTTTTATTTCAAATGGCATTCTCATTTTTTCATTTCTTTGAATGAAAATTTTTTAATCTCCTCAAATTTTCATAATTATGATAATCCTTTGTTCTGATTACTATTACCATTAGAATTATGTTAGTAGTTCAAGTAGTCATTATTATTTTTCTCATCACTGTCAGTGTCATTATTATCATAATAGTAGTATTTTCCCTTTTGCAAGAAAGACATCAGTTAAGTATAACAGTAAAACAGAGATTCATCTTGACTGCACTTGCTAAGTTGTTATATGCACTTTACACCATGACTTTAACCTCTCAGTTGCTTCGCTTCTTTAACTACAAAGTGTGGACTGTGCCAGTTTTACAAGGTTACAAGAAAGGTTAATGTCTGCAACTTTTAAAGCTTCTTTTGTTAGAGGCTCAGAGAAGGAAAAGTATTATCCTACATTGTACCTTCTGTCACAAGGCTAAGCTATGAATTTAAAATATGATTAAAACATATCATTTTTCTCTTTATTTGTCAATTGCCCTCTTGTTGAATAAATGAATTGAATGCCAAAGTAGGCATTTACTTAAAAATTCCATCAGATTCAGCCTTTTTCCCCTGACTGTTCCAATTTCATTTGTTTAAAAAAAACGCATTTTTAGTGTGTCTGGACTGCAAAATACTGAATAAAATTACCGTGAAAACTAAGTACTGTCTGCATTAGATTGATGAAGTAATTGAATGATTACAGTGAGCTTAGAATATCTACTGATGAGCATATACTTATGGTAATCATAAAAACAAAATTTGAAAAAGAAATTTCCAGCTGAACTTAATTTTTAATTAAAAAGATTAGAAATGTAACAAACAGGTATTTCTACCACTAGAATAGAGCAAGCACATCTTGACTTACTCTCTAGGTAACTTAAAAAGAATGTTTAACTGAACCTAAGCCAGCTTCCTTTTACACCCAACATTTTTTTGGGGGAGAGTTGAAAGCATCTTTGGTTCTTTGATGATTTTGAAGTTTTCAAAAGAAGTTGTGAATCTCCTCAGGTATTAAAACCAGACTTTTCTTTCTATAAAATGGAAACTTGTAAAGTTTACTTAAATATTTACTTTTCACCTAAATGTCCATGTACTTGAGCATGTTTACAGACATTATGGTATATTCATCTAATTACACATATTAAAAATAACATTTTTATGAAAGCTCGTAAAGTTTCAATAGAAAGTGTCATCATTATAGAATAAGTGGGAAGAGAAAAATATGCATATAATTCAAATTCTGCTCTTAGGTTGTAGATATTGAAATATATATCTATCTATAATCAGAAAAGATATAATGATCTGCTAATTGTGTTTATCATCTGGTAGTATAAATGGAGGTTGTTTAATTAATATATTTTACATGCCATATTTTATATACTAAACATTTAAAATTATAACTACTAATAATTGGTAAATTACATGTAGATGTATACAATTTATAAAATTACTAACGTGTGAGTATAATCATCTACACTAAATTCCTGATGGAGGGAGACAGGTTAATTCTAGTGAGAAAGTCAATAAGCATGGAAAATAGAGTTTAGTCCTTCCAGAATTGAGCAGCTGGGAGCTTCATGGGTTAGCACTATGGTTGCTGTGAGTGCATGGTGGGGCCATAATCAGGAGTTCTGGTCAAGACAAAGGTGATCAAGAAAATAAAATTATCCAGGAAAAATCAGCAATGGCATGAATGTGAAGGTTTCTGTAGCTTCTGGACAGTTTAGAGAACAACTAGAGAATTGAGGAAAAAAGAAAGAACTTGTAAAATTGGGGTATGTCTCTTTATCCCATTTTAATGTTCTTTAGGAATGAAAGTAAAGGATTTGAGAGACTTTAATATTGCTTTGAGGACTGGCCCACGTTTTTGTGAATGTAACCCCGCTCTGAAACTGTTACATGTGGATTTCGAAGTTCCATGGGTGTGATGAACAGATGGATGTAGATACGTACATGCACATTTCTTTCTTTCTTTTTTTTTTCTTTGAGATGAAGTCTCAGTCTTTTGCCCAGGCTGGAGTGCAGTGGCACGATCTCGGGTGACTGCAGCTTCTGTCCCCCAGGTCCAAGTAATTCCCCTGCCTCCGCCCAAGTAGCTGGGATTACATGCCACCATGCCCTGGTAACTTTTGTATTTTCAGTAGGGACAGAGTTTCATCATTTTGACCAGGCTGGTCTCAAACTCCTAACCTCAGGTGATCCACCCACTTTGACCTCCCAAAGTGCTGAGATTACAAGCCACTGTGCCAGCCCATCCATGCACATTTCTCTATTCCACAATTATAAAATACATGTTAAACACTTTGGTTAGTGAAGATATCTTACGAAGATTTTTCCTACATCAAGCAGTTAATTGAGTGCTTCATTTCAAGGCTACCTTGACCCCTGAAAGCCACAGCCATCTCCAATTCCCTGCTGCAGACTCCAGGTCCCCTTTTGGTCCTAATGAATGGTATCCTTCTATACACTCCCTGGTGGGTGGGTAAATAGCAGAGGGCATCTCAATAAAAGAGACTTATAAAAGCACACTTCCAGCCCAAAGTAAGCATGGTATATTTTGGTAGGAAAATAATTAATCAGAGATTTTTTAACACTGAATACTGAAAGAAGAAAAAGGTATCCACAATGGTCTTGCAATAAAAATGCATGTTCAGTGGGCAGTTTACCATGTGAAAAACACCATTATATGTTGTAGGAAATTTAACAATATAAGACATGGTTGTCAAAATTTCTAAGAACCATTTGAAAGAGCAAACATATAATCTTAAAAAAATAAGAGTATAATACAATACGTGCTTTTTTGCTGAAAAAGGAGCATGACATGGTGAGTACTAGAGGATTCTGATATTCACTCAAATTTGTGAAACACAAATATAAGTGAAGAAGAGCTAGCAAAGCATTTTAAACAGAGAAACACTATATTTAAATATATATATTAGAAAGATGAATTACAGTGATCTAGAGAATAATCTGGAAATAAATGAAATCTGCATCATTGTCTTTAACCTATATTATAGTCCCACATTTTAAACACTTAAACATCCTTTAAAGTGCATTAAATGCAGTTGGCTTAAAAAAAATAAAACCCTGTGGCTTTAATTTTCTTCTGCCACCTTTGTGAGTCTTTTACACTCTCTAAGCCTTCAGAACTTCATTTATAAAATAAGATGGGTAATCTGCAATCACTAAAATATGTTTCAGGCTTCAAGTTCTCTGAAATAACAAAACTAAATGGTTATGTGAAGTACTAAATGTATGTTTTCATAGGCTGTCTGCTCTTCGTTTCAGAGAAAAAATAAGCATTTGCTGTCGCTGTTAGACATACACTAAATATTCAAAAATCTGAATGATTTATTTTGGTTTTCTTCTCATTTTTTTTTCTGGATCGCAACAATATAAGATTGTATGCAATGAATCGAGGGGAAAAGGAATGATAAAAAAAATTTTTGAGACTACTCTTCAGTCTAAGAATGCTTAATACCTTAGTTGCCATAAAAGTTAATGAGGATGTCAAGTTACTTTGAGGTTCAACCCCCAAAGGAAATCCGCAGTTCTGCCAAAAAGCAAAATCTATGCATGATAATAAGCATCTCTGAGGAAAATAAAACACTGATGATGGTGTAAGATGCACGACTCAATTATGTGCAGAATAATGATAAGCCTTGCATCCTGTGTACTTTCCTAATTGGATAACAGTGCAATCCTGTGTACTAGAAATAGCGTGGAGCACTCATTAAGTAGAGAAAAACACAAGTGATCTTGTCTTAGTTATAACTCAAATGTGAGTTCAGAAATAAAAGGCTTATGTCAAATATAAATCACTTTACATATTTATTTTTCATAAAAGTTTATCTCAGTTGGATAAACTGCTGGGACTTCAATGAATTTAATTCGTTCAATGTATCATGCTAAATTGTAAAAAGAAGTAAAACTAGCGGAAAAAAAGGAACAAGTAGCTTTCTTAATCGTAGAAGTCTATGTGTAAGGCAAGACCTTGAAATGCAGGAACAACAATGATTTTTAACTGTTACCCAGAAACATAGAATTCTCTCTATATATGAAATATCTGGTAAAGGGCTCACCCAGATTTCCATTCATGTATGTTTTTCTACCTCACTTCATTTGCTGTCAACTCTTCCAACAATAATAGCCTTTCCAGTCACAAAATGATTGTTAAGAGGAATCACTTGCTCATGCATTTCGATGCTTATGAGAGAACGGGGGTACAGGAGAACTTGAACAATAAACCATCACTGTCTATACACTCTAGGGAATTATCAAGCATTGTCTGGAAATAAAAAAATAGAAAGGAAAGGAAAAAAAGAGAAAAGAAAAGAAATAAAAGGAGAATAGAGAGCAGAAAAGGAAGGAGAAGGCAAGGGAAGGAATTATGGCCCACTAAGAAAAGACAATAACTGCTGGATCTAGACATGTGGCCAAGAGATAAATAATTCAAAATTTTGAAGCAATTGTACTGATTACAAAAGTAGGTCCTCCTGAAAGAAATCGTAGAGTAATAGCAACAGCTAATGCTCAACTTAATCTACTGAAGAATTTTTTTTCTAGTGGAAGTATACTCTTATTAGCATTCAGGGTCTAGGAAATAGAGCCTTTTATTCATTAATCTACTTACTTTTAAAAATTGATAAAGTAGCATTGAAAATGATAAATGTTTGTTCTCCATGTTTGGTAAACCCAGCCCTACAGATATCCTGATTACAAGCCACATGACGTGTACCGCAAAGTGTCTCTAGATTCAAGTCTGTCCTGGCATTTGTTTCCAAGGTGAGAAGTTTCCAGAATGAAGAGATACATTCTTATTTATTCTTAAGTCTCCGACTTGAATTTTATCAAGTTTTTGTTATCAAATTTTCCTACAGTAGAGTAAGCATTACTAAGTAGTTCTCCTGCCCTCTAGCAAAAGCCTAACTAATTTTATTGGTTTATTATTCTTCAAAAGTCTGAAAATTATTTATTACAAAAAATTACTTGATATTATTAAAGTCATATGTATAGAGAACAGTCCATGAGTTTCTAGATAAAGTTGTTCCTTCACCATAATAAATAAATGGGTTTCATAACGACTTGATTACTTTTAGAAGTAAGTTTACAAGGAAGCCTTAACCTAGAATCTATTGTTTGGGTGTTGGATAAGATTTCATACACTACTTAGTAACTTCAGAATTGTTTCCATTTCCCTGACACAGCATGGTATAAAGTGTGTGATCATAGACTGACCAGCAGCATGATAGTTACTCTTTTGCTGAGAATAATTTCATTTTCTTATCCAAACACACTACTACCTCTTGCCCCAACATATTCTTCTGTATCATTAGTCTTTTCTCTACCCATTCCATTCCAGAACCAGAATATTAGGGAGAGGTAGATTTTAACTGATTTTCTTTGATCACAGGATTATGATCATGTTTCCACTTCAATACTGACTCCTATAAAACTCAAACTCACATTGTTAAGCCTCTTCTAACAAAGCCTATAGGGCCTAGCATTTTTTTCTCACTGAACTAACCTCACGTGAGTACCCACTTTCCCCCACACTATTATTTTTCCTTCCCATGTTAAACTATTTATTGTATATTTTTATATATTTATAAACTCCTAATTCTCTTCGAGGCAAGTGGCTAATATAATACACACAATGCAATCAGCAGTGAGTTATAAACAATCTATTATATTCCCTTATTCAAATATTTTTGTAATTCTTTTGCACTAAAGAAGTCCAGAGGTAAACAGTACTGATCTAGAATTGTGGAGCCAGTGCTGTGCCAGGGACCCAGAATATTTCCCATACTTGGTATGAGGCTTCTGTCTTTAAACACTCGAGATAGCTGCGAGTTCACCAGTAGCCAAGTAACAGGGGAAGGACAGAAGGCATTTATTGGCTGACTCCCTTTTCTTTTTTTTACATCATTAGTTCATCCATAATGCTTATGTTTTCATCTTATTTGTAGAATTATTTTTCATGGTGACTAGAATTTGCAAGGCACTCTGCGGAATGTAGATTTTCTGGACAACTTGTGACTCTAAAAGAATTTAATATTCGGTTAGTTTTAGAAGATGGGGAGAATGGATATCAGGAGGTAACCAGCACTGTCTGCTATCATAGGTACAATAAAACAAAAATGTTTAACATTTATGTAGACACAAACATACACACACACATATAATTAGTTGTTGAAGTTCTAACGGTTTTTAATTTTTCTCCCTATGGCCCCATAACTGAGCTTACAAAAAGTACTTCTTTCCTCAAGAAAAATTGAAAAACTTTTAAATATGAATATGTAGTATTCAGTTTGCATTTGTGGAAGAATAAATTAAACTAAACAAAAAGCTTGTTTCCTTTTAAACAAACCAACATTTTTTTTTCTGAAAACTATTGGGTAAAACATGGTGCTAAGGATGATTAGGAATCTTGGATTAATTAGATAACATGCATGTCCTTTAGGGGCTCAGAATCAAGAGATGGGATTAGACGAAAAGTATTTATTCCATTTGTGATCTTATAGACTTCCAACTTCTAAAGCTGATTTCTAAATTTAATTTATCTTATATCTTTTAAGCTTTTTTATTTTTATAGATACATAACAGCTATACATATTTGTAGAGTACATGTGATATTGTGATACCAGCATACAATATGCGATGGTTAAATCAGGGGAATTGGTGTATCCATCACCTAAAATATTTATCATTTTTTTGTGTTAGCAACATTTGAATTCTACTTTTCTAGTAATTTTGAAATATACAATAAATTATTGTTACTGTGGTTACCTTATTGGGTTACAAATACTAAATCTTATTCCTTCTATGTAACTCTACTTTTGTAGCCATTAACAATCATCTCTTTATTCTCCCTTTCCACAATCCTTCCAATCCTTTGATAACTATCATTCTACTCCCTATGTTTACGAAATCAATTTTTGTAGCTCTCACATAAAAGTGAGAACATGTAATACTTTCCTTTCTGTGCCTGGCTTATTTCACTTAACATAATGTCCTCTAGTTTCATCCAAATATTTGCAAATGGCAGGATATAATTCTTTTTTAAGGCTGAGTAATATTCAATTGTGAAAATGTATGTTTTCTTTACCCATTCATCTATTGGTGAATATTTAAGTTGATTTCATATCTTGGCTATTGTGAATAGGGATACAATAAGCATGGGATATCCAGTTTTCCTATGCCATTTATTGAATAGGCTGTCCTTTCTCTATTTTCTTGATACCTTGGTTGAAAATGAAATGACTGTAAAGACATAGATATATTTCTGGGTCATTTATAAAACATATTAAGAAATGTTTCCCAAAAAACATTTCAAATGCTTATAGGCTTCTGTAATCCTCAGAACACTTCAAATGACTACCCTGAAAATGATATAAATATTTTGTATTTTAAAAAACTATGACAGTATGGAGGTGGAGGGATTGGAGAGGGATAGCATTAGAAGAAATATCTAATGTAGATGACGAGGTGATGTATGCAGCAAACCACCATGGCATGTGTATACCTATGTAACAAACCTACACATTTTGCACATGTACTCCAGAACTTAAAGTATAATTTAAAAAATTATGACAGTCTGAAACACTGAAAATTGTAAGATTTTTGACCTACCTGCTCCCTTCTTTACATATACCTTTATTCTTCTCTGAGTGAATCGAATGATATGAATACATCATTCCTACAAACACATCAGCCAGCTTCACTTTGAGTGAATATGTGGAAGGTGCACACCCTACAGACACTGATGAAAAAGATATCTTATTAGTATTTCTGGTTACTGTGACACACGTTAAAGTGTGTTAATCTTACACCATCTTTTATTAGTAGATCTACTTTTCCTTCAATTACATTCCATAAACTGTTTATCTTGATAATTTTGTATTATAGTCATTTGTATAGCTTTCTCAAATTCATTTTAGAATGATGCAAGAGAGAGCATGATACAGAATGAAAGAATAAATAGAGGAGAGAAAAAGTGATGCAATATTTCGTTTTAACATCCTATGCAGTCACTAAGAGAAGTGCTCATCATTAATATTATTCCTCCCCATTGGTGTTATTCTGTCTTACTTTTAAGTACAGGTAATATGGCTTGGCCGTGTCTCCACCCAAATCTCATCTTGAATTTTAGTTCCCATGTTCCCCATGTGTCATGGGAGGGACCTGGTGGGAGGTAATTGAATCATGGGGCAATTTGTCCCCGGATATTCTCATGCATTCTTACAAGTTCTGATAGTTTTATATGGGCTTCCCTCTTTATTTGGTTCTCGTTCTTCTCCTTCCTGCTGCTTTGTGAAGAAGGACATATTTGCTTCCTCTCCACCATGATTGTAAGTTTCCTGAGGCCATCCCATCCATGCTGAACTGTGCGTCAATTAAATCTCTTTCCTTTTCAAATTAGGACATCTTCTCCAGTATGTCCTTTTAGCAGCATGAGAACAGACTAATACAAGATAGGATCTTAATCTTGGCATCAAGTAATAATGAACTTTTACATTGGCATCCTTGTACTTTTAAGGAGGCTAATGAATTTCCAAAAAGATCAGGGCAAGTAAATTTCAAAGGTGAACATAAATATTGCTCCTACATTCCTAAGATATGACTAACTTTAACTGCTATCTGATATATTAAGACACTGGAAATATTTGTACGCATAGCAAAAAAAGTGGACAAAATAGAAATTGGAAATAATTTACATCATCATATTTTCACATGCAGTTCATAAAACAAACAATACATCTTTCTGGGTTTTATTATCTAATTATTACCTGTTGGTAAACTTCTCTAACTCTACCTCACTTTCTACTTTAGGGAGGTGTTCATTATTTCAAATTGTACATTACTTCCTTTTTTATCAAACACATAAGATTAATAGAAATAGAAGCCACATTCTGAACATTAATTAATTCCACTAGAAGGTGAGCAACAACAACAACAAACTTAAAAAAATAACCTGACTCAACAATTGAAAAATCAAGTCTTGGAATATTTTTAAAAATAGGTATGGTTAGTAATTGCTTATAAGAAGGCAAATACATACAATATTGAGTATTATATGTTTGTTTCGTCCTCAAAACTCTCCCTGAATATAAGTTCAGAACAGTTTACTTGAATATCAAGAATTTTTACTCCATTTTTTGGACTCACTACCTTCATTTTATTTTTTTAATTGTCTTCAACTTATATTCTAAGTTTTGGGGGTACATGTGCAGGTTTGTCATGTAGGTAAATTACACATCACTGGGGTTTGGCGTACAAATAATTTCATCACCCAGGCAGTAAGCACAATTTCTGAGAGGTAGTTTTTTGATCCTCACCAACTTCCCACCCTCCACCCTCAATAGGCACCAATGTCTACTTTTCTTCACTTTATATCCATGTGCAACTGATGTTTAACTCTCATTTCACAAGTGAGAACATGTGCTATTTGGTTTTGAGTTCTTGTGTTAATTCACTTTGGAGAATGACCTCCAGCTCCCTTCATGTTGCCACAAAGGAAATGATCTCATTCAAATTTATGGCTGCATAGTATTCCATGTTCTATATGTACCACATTTCCTGTATCCAGTCCACTGTTGAAGAGCACCTAGGTTGATTTCATGTCTATGCTACTGGAAATAGTGTTGTGATGAATACACAAGTGCTCGTGTTTTTTTGTTTTTTGTTTTTTTGTGTGTTTTTTTGGTAGAAATATTTATTTTTCTTTAACTATATACTCACTGACTACATTACTGGGTTGAATGGTAGTTCTGGATTAAGTTATTTAAGATATCCCCAAACTGTTTTCCACAGAGGTTGAATTAACTTAATTTCCACCACCAGTTTGTAATCAGTCCCCTTTCTCCTCAACCTCACCAAGCTTTCCTTTTTTTTTTTTTATTAATAGCCATTCTGAGTGGTGTGAGATGCGATCTCATTGTGGTTTTGATTTGCACTGCTATAATGATTAGTGATATTAAGCCTTTTTTCATGTTTGTTGGCTCGGTGGATGCCTTCTTTTGAGAAGTGGCTGTTCATGACCTTTCCCTATTTTTTTTAAATGGAGTTTGTTTTTTGCTTGTTGATTTGTTTAAGTTTCTTACAGATTCTGGATTTGGACCTTTGTTAGATGCAGAGTTTGAAAACATTTTCTCTCATTCTGTAGATTGTCTATTTACTTTGTTGATAGTTTCTTTTGTTGTACAGAAGCTCCTTAGTTTAATTATGTCCCACTTTTCTATTTTTGTTTTTGTTGAAATTGCTTTTGAAGACTTAGTCATAAGTTTACTTTTAAGAACAATTTCCAGAATATTCCTTGGGTTTTCTTCTAGAGATTTTATTGTTTTCCGTCTTGCATTTAAGTCTTCAATCCATCTTGAGTTGAAATTTGTGTATGGTGAAAAGAAGGGATCCAGTTTCAATATTATGCATACATGACTAGCCAGTTATCTCACCCTATTTGTTGAATAGGGAGTTGTTTTCCCATTGCTTGACATTGTTGACTGTCAAATATCATATCATTGTGGCTGTGTAACTTTATTTTTAGAGTCTCTAACCTGTTCCATTGGTCTACGTGTCTGTTTTTCATCCAGTACCATGATTGGTTACTATAGCCTTGCAGTATAGTTTGACATAGAATAATGTGATGTTCTTTCTGCTTAGGATTGCTCTGGCTATATTTAGTCTCTTTTTTGGTTTTATATGTATTTTAGAATAGTTTTTCTTCTAATTCTATGAAATAATTACATTGATAACTTGATAGTAACAGCATTGAATGTATACATTGCTTTGGGCAGCATGGTCATTTTAACAATATTTCTACCAATCCATGAGCTTTGAATGTGTTTCCATTTGTTTGTGTTATCTCTGACTTCTTTCAGCAGTGTATCGTACTTCTTATTGTAGAGATTCTTCACCTCCCTGGTTAGCTGTACTCCTAGGTATTCTATCTGTGTGTGTGTGTGTGTGTGTGTGTGTGTGTGTGTGTGTGTGTGTGTGTGTGTGTGTGTGTGGCTGTTGTAAGTAGTATTGCATTCTTGACTTCATACATTCAATTTTAGTTATTTAAAAATATAATGGTGTGTTAACAGGATTCTTCACTAACTGCCTGTTTTAATTCCATAATTTTACTTTCAAAATTACTTTGTTTCTATACTTATCAGGTGATTATACTGTTATAGCTGTAATGTTAGCAGTAACATTCAAAACATTCACACTGTGAGCTAAAATTATACTTCACTAACACCTAACTTTTCACCATTTGCTCTCTTGCTAAATGGTCACTAATGTAACAGCTAACCTCTTCTTCTTTACACTTCATAATATTCCTAAATTGAAAGAAAATTTATCTCTGTAAAAATACATGTGGAATATTTTGGTGAGATTCATAGTGTGAAAGAAATTTATGTACCAAGTATAAAATATGTGTTGAGTATCAAAATCAGTGTATTATATAAGGCAAGGCAATGGAAGAAGAGAGATGCATATAATAAGTTTCCCTATCATCAACAAATGCATAAACTAATAAGACATGGTGAACACACTGAAACATGTTGTAAGGAAAAGCACAGAAGCATGATTTGTGAAACTATTGTGCATGTGTTTTGTTCTTGAAATTTTATAGTTTTATATTTTACCTTTAGGCTAATTGTCCATTTCTAGTTAATTTTTGAATAAAATATAAACTATCTATTGAGGGGTACTTTATGTTTTGCACTTTTTTATATGACCAATTTTGTAGTGCCATTTGTATAAAAGACTATCCTTTCATACTTGAATTACTTTGCAGCTTTGTCAAGTCAGTTGTTCAGAGCAGTATGAATTTCTCTGAACTCTTTCTTGTTTCACTGATATATGTCTAACTGATCCTCCAGCAACAGCACAGTGTCTTATTACTGTAGCTTTGGGTATATCTTGGAATCAAGCAGTGTGAGTCTGCAACTTAATTCTTATTTTTACAAATTGTTTCAGTTATTCTAATTCCTTTGCATTTCTATTTAAACATTAGAATCAGCTAGTTGATGCATCAAAAGAAATATCTGCTGGAGTTTTCACTAGGATGATGTCTTATCTACAGATCAATTTTAGAAGAAAATTATATCTTAACAATATTAATTCTTATATACCATGAACATAGTTTATCTCCCCATTAAAACAAACAATTAAAACCCCTTCTCTTTAACTTATTTTATTAGTGTTTTGTAGTTTTCAAAAGTATTTGTTATTGTTGGTGGTATTGGAAGTGCTACTTTAAGAATTTTGAATCTCAGCCTGTCATTACTGATGTATATAAACAAAATTGACTTTTGAATATTACCTTTTATTTAGTGTCTTTTTAAATTTCTTTGTTGGTTTTGGAAGTTTTATGTAGTCTCTGGAGTATCTATATAGGCAGTCACATTTTCTCTGACTAAAGATAGGTTTTTTTTTCCTCTTCCAATCTGAATGCCTTTAAAAAAAAAACAATTGATTTTATTGCACTGTCTAGGACTTCCATTATGATTTTCTATATGAGTGTTGAGAGAGAAAATCCTTGTCTTGTTTCTGATCTTAGATGAAAAATATATTGCCACTTGTAAGTTTCTATAAATTAATATTTCTATTTAAAAATATTTCTATTTGATCTTAGATGAAAAATATATTGCCACTTGTAAGTTTCTATAAGTTAATATTTGTCAGGTTAAATAATTTTCCTTCTCTTCCTAGTGATTTTCCTTTTATTAATCTATTACTGTGGTAAATTACAGTGATTGGGCTTTAAATGTTAAACCTGTCTCACATTCCTAGAATAAACCACACTTGATTATAATATATTAAACTTTCTAAAGGTTTGATTTACTAGTATGTTTTACACATTTTGTTTACTACATCTATGTTTATGAGGAATTGTGGTTTACAGTTTTTGTTACGTGTAATGTTTTTCTTATTACTGTTGTTTCTTGTTACTTATAATAATATATTTTTGAGAAATTTTAGTTTGTAGTTTTTGTTACTGGTAATGTTTTCTTATTACTTGTAACTTATTTCATTATAACTTTGTTGCTTACAACATTTTCTTGTTACTTGGTTTTGGTATTAGGGTATTGCTAGCTTCATATGCATTGAGTGGTGTTGATCTTGTTTTATTTTGTGAAGAGTTTCTGCAGACTTAGTAGTATTTCTTCCTGAAATATTTCTTTGAATTTAGTATTAAAATGATTTGGGCCTGGAGTTGACTTTGTTGGGAGGTTTTTAAGCTATGAATCCAATTTCTTTAACAGATGAATCATTATTTATGTTAATCTGTTGGATTATAAATATGCTTGGTTAGTTTGTGTCATTCAAGGAATTGTATATCTTCTGAGTTGTCGAATTTGGAGCCATGGTGTTTTTCATAATATTTTAATTTCCATTTTATTATCTTTTTACTGTCTATGAAGCTTTAATGTTGCTTCCAGTATTGACAAATTATATATTCTTTCTTTTCTTGGTCCATCTACTAAAAGGCTTGTCATTTTTATTAATATTTTCAAAAGACTAGGTTTTCATTTTGTAGATTTTCTGATTTTTTTGTGTGTGTATTGAATTTTGTCGATTCATATTCTTATATTATTACATTACTTCTTATTTGGGTTTATTTACATTGCTAGCTTATTTGGGTTTACATTACTAGTATTAGTATTTACTAATACTAGTTTACATTACATTATTAGTATTTACTTTACTAGCTTATTTAGGTTTATTTATTCTTTATGTTTGTTTCTTAATGCCAAAACTTAGATTCCTACTTTAATTCCTTTTTATTTTCTATTATAAAATTCAAGGCTATAAATTTTGATGTTTATTTTCAAAATTTTTCTTGAGATTTTCTCTGTGACTATTTATTTAGAAGTATATTGTAAAACTTCACATATTCATAAAATTTCTAAATACTTTTATGTTAATGCTTTCTAGTTTGAATTAGTTATGATTCAAGAACATGCTTAGCATGAGTTATATTGTCCTAAAGTGATTAAAGTGATCATTTTAAAGTTATTTCACGTGATTGGTTATTTAATCCAGGATATGGGATTTTTTAAATATTTTATGTACACTGAAAAAGAATGTGTATTCTCCTTTTGTTGAGGAGAGTGTTCTAAAAGTGTTGATAAGGTCAATTTGATTGACGGTGTTCAAGTTTTCTCTATTCTTACTAATTTATTTTTTCTCTCCATCATTGGAATAGTTGCAGTAAAGTCTTCAAATATAACTGTAAACTTGACCCTCTAGTCTGTTCTGTTTTGCCATGCATAGATTGAAGCACTCTTGTTCAGTGTATACATGTTTTGAGATTCATATGCCTTCTTAGAAAGTTGATGCAATTATTATGACAAAATGGTCCTATTTCCACTAATATTATTTAATCGAGGATCACTTTCTCTGATTTTAACATGGCTTATTCAGCTTACTTTTGGTTAATGTATCTTCTTTTATTTCACAACATTGGGAGTTGCAGCCTTAAATTATCACATTCAGTGTTAATTTTCTTTGGTTAGTTTTAGTTTTTGTTAGAGTCTGAATATACGTGTGTAAAATTATTTTTGCCTATCTTCTCTACTCAGGTTCCCTTTGATTCATTTTCTCGTTTTTCAAATTTTACTTTATTGGCATTAAATTTTTCAAATGTTTCAGCTTTTTCTCTTTTCTCATTGAATAATTTTGTTGCCCTTTCTGTCGGGCGACAGCCATCAGGGAAGCCAAGATGGGTGCATGCAAGTGCACCCAGGAGCTGTGGAGAAAGCAGCAGTCTGACGTCACGCTTTCTGTGGGGTCCTGGCTCTCTGCCCTCCGCAGGGCCTCATAAAGCGCAGACTGGGCTGCAAGGCTGAGTTATGTATCGGATTCATGTTGGCCATGGTGGCCGAAAACGCTCCCTTCCTAAGGGTGGCACTGATGGCAAGCCTGTCCATCGTGGTGTTAACTGCCTAAGTCTGCTGAAGCCTTCAGGCCGTTGCAGAGGAGCGAGCTGGACACCACCGTGGGACTCTAAGAGTCCTGAATTCCTACTGAGTTGGTCAAGATTCCACATACAGTTTTTCTGACGTTATTCTCATTGATCCATTCCATAAAGCTATCAGAAGAAATCCCCACAGCTAATAGATCACCAAACCAGCGCACAAGCACAGGGACGTGAACCGGCTGACATCTGCAGGCCTAGAGAGCCGTGGCCTTGCAAAGGCCAAAGTTCCACCACACGGTTGGGGTGGTTCTCGCCAGGCAGCTTGGGGAAGGCGCAATACCCTCCAGCTCCACCGTTACCGCTAATATAAGTTTGTAAAATTCACACCTAATAAGCAATTTAGGACAGTCAAAAAAACAAAAACCTTGTAGAGGGATGGGAGAACTTACTGTAGTCATGTTTTCAAATACTCTACCATTACAGTATATAGGAATTAAGTCTTTATCTTCTACAGTGGGAAAGAAATATAAAGTCTAAGGTAGAAAAATCAGCAAATCAGAATAAAATGTATAAATGTGGTAAATGAAATAAACAGCTGAAGCATTTAAAGTAGTTGACATTGAAGAGGGAATTGGGGTAAAGAAAGCCAGGACAGGTAACTGCCATTCTTTGTTACAAACCGTACAGAACTGTTTAACTTTTAAAATCATGAAACAGGATTGCTTTGAAAACCAAAATGAAAGTAAAAATTTGTGCATTAGCCACTGTACTTCTGGTTATGTACACAGAAAAACTGAAAGCAGGGTCTCAAACAGATAGAGTAATGTTCACATTAGCCTTAGGCATCCTAGCCAAAGTGGTAATAACGCAAATGTTCACCAACAAACGAATGGGTAAACAAAATGTGATATATATTCCATACATATATGGAATATTATTTAACCTCAAAAAGGAAGGAAATTCGGATGCATGCCGTAACATGGATGAGCCTTGAAGATGTTATGCTAAGTGAAATAAGCCAGACACAAAAAGGACAATGTTTATATTATATGACTTAGATGTGGTATCTAGAGTAATCAAGTTCATACAGATAGAAAGTAGAATAGTGATTGCCAGGGGCTGCGGGAGGGAAGAATTGTGAGTTACTTTTTAATGAGTAGGGTTTCAGTTTGAGAACATGAATGAGTTCTGAAAATGGATGGTGGTGATGGATGTACAGCAGTGTAAATATGCATAATGCTGCTGAGTGCACACTAAAAATGATTAGCTGGTAAATTATATTAGTAAAAAAATCAAAATAAATTAAGTTTATTAAGGTATAATTTACATAAAGTTAAATGCACTCATTTTAATTGCAAACTTTGTAAAGTGTTAACAAATGTATACTTCCGTGTAACCACAACTACAGTAAATAAATAAATATTTTTATCACTCAAAAATGGACCCACACACAAATTTATAGTCAACAAACCAACTTTCATTTCTGCTCCTAGGCAATCATTGGCCTGATTTCTTTCACTGTATATCAGATTTCTTTGCACCAAGATTTCATATAAATGAAATAATACCATGCATTATTTTTTTTCTGGCCTTTTTTACTAAGCAAGGATGATTTTGAGAATCATTCATGTAGTTGGACATATCAATATTTGATTGTTAGGCTGGGTAGTACTTAAGTGCATCAATATGCTACACTTTTTTATATGTTCACTTTTTAATCAACATTTGAGCTGTTCCTTGTTTTGGCTTGTGAAAATATAAATGCTACAGATATTCATGCACGAGTATTTATGTGATACATTTTTTACATTTTTTGTTTCTCTTGTTCAAATAAGTAGAAGAGAATTGGTGGCTCGTATTGTAACTGTGTATTTTTAAATTGCCAGAATGTTTACCAAAGCACTACTATCACTTTACATCCCCTTCAATACTACATAAGAATTCCAACTACTCCACCCTGCCAACACATTGTCAGCCTTTCAATTTAGCCATTCTTACGGACGTGTTGCTTTATTTTCCTTTAATTTAAATTATTCTCATTTGCACTTCTCTGATGAAAAATAATGCTAGCATATTTTATATGCTTCTTGAACATTTTTATATCTTTCTTCATGAAATATTTGTTTAAATCTTGTATCCATCTTTTATTGCATTGTTTGCCTCCTAGTAGAATTGTAGAGGTTTGTTACAAATTGGGTATACTCATTCTTTGTTTGATGCTATTGAAAATATTTCTCTCTGTCTGGGGTTCATCTTTTCATTTTATTAAAAAGCATTTTAGGTCAGGTGCTGTGGCTTACACCTGTAATTCCAGCACTTTGTGAGACCGAGAAGGGCGGATCCCCTGAGATCAGGAGTTTGAGACCAGCCTGGCCAATATGATGAAAACCCGACTCTACTAAAAGTACAAAAATATTGCTGGACATGGTGGTGCATGCTTGTAATCCCAGCTATTTGGGAGGCTGAGGCAGGAGAATCTCTTGAACCCAGGAGACAGAGGTTGCAGTGAACCGAGATCACACTACAGCAGTCACTCCAGCCTGGACAATAAGAGCAAAGCTCTGTCTGAAAAACAAACAAACAAACAAAACAACAAAACAAAAACAGTGTTTTAAAGATTAGATATTTTAAATTTTTATAATGTTCAGTGAATCTAATTATAGTTTATGATTTGCAGGTTTTTTTATGTTTTGCCTAAGAAACTTATACTTAACCTTAAGGTTACCAAGATTATATTCTATATTTTTAGAAATTTTATAGTTTTAGCATTTATGTGAAAGTTTATGATTAAGTTTAAGTTAATTTTTGTGTGCATTGTGAAAAAATGGCTGAGGTTTGTTTTTATATTAATGGCAGAAAAAACAATTTTTCCCAATTAAATTGTCCTAGAAACTATGTCATAATTCATGGAAATATGAATTTAACCACTGCAGCCCTATTCAGTTCCACCCCTAACAGGGAGTATGGAGAGCAATAGTTCATTTTCAGCTTGGATTCATTTACTGAACCAAGTTCAGCTTTTTCTCCTCCTTCAGCTGGCAAGAAATTCCCTTTCTGGCCATAAGTGAGCTGAAGACCAGTATATTTGTGCCCTCTGACTTGGCATGCACCCGACCTCATGTGTACCGAATGTCTCTGTGGCTGTGATAGAACCAAGTTCATGAGGGGAAGCGTTGCTAATGGTGACTCAATGTTTTATGGTTAGGTTCTCTTTCTTTACCAGGGCCTGTACCATGTCAGTACCTGTTTTTGGATGATGTGTTTGCCTGCTGCAAATGGTACATCTTTGCCCCAGACCCAGTTGGTCTGTGTTGTGATTTGGTTACACAGCTTGAACTAAACCCATGTAGTGTCTTTCCCCAGTGCAGATTCCTCTAGTGGTATGGTTCTAAACCAGAGGTGATCTTGCTTCAGGAGACGTTTTGCTGTGTCTGGAGACATGCTTGATTGTCATGACTGTGGGGGAGCTGGCACAGAGCATCACCCTGGAATCTATTGGGTAGCAATCAAGCATGTTGCTAAACACCTTGCCATGTAGGGCAGTGTTCCTACAAAAGGGATTGTCTCATCTTGAGACACACTGCTCCAGTGCCTTAGGACTATAGGTCATTTTACCAAAGCATCGGGATGATTTGCACTGCTGCATGGACAAGCTGCAGAGCCTTCTTCTGTTATCAGATCAACTTAAACTTAGAAGTCCTTCATATCACTTAGTAAATGAGTCAGAGCAGTATTCTTATGTTCTCAAGTATAAAGTATGATGCCTCCAGCACCTGTAGAGGCCTTTCAAGTGTTTTACACCCTTCTTAGAGATTGAAAGTATGAGACACAAAAATTCTGTTCTTCATTTTCAATAGTTATTCCTGACATGGCCCAGACCATTCTAAAAATTTTAAGGTCTTGAAAGTTTACAGGTTTTATATCTCTGTTCTGAAATATATGTGTCTTATGAAGCCTCTAATATATGTGTCATGTCTTGCTCATCTGGTCTAATTAAGTTAATGTCATCAAAATAGTGGACCCATTTTATCTTCTGCGAAATGTCCAGCTGGTTCAAGCCCCTTCTGAGTTTTCGAAGGCAGAAGGCAGAAGAACACAGCCTTGAAGCACAATGTTGAATGTGCTCTTATGTTTGTCCCACATAAATGAGAACTGCTTTTGATCTTTCCTCTTAAAATAAATGAAAATAGAAATGCTTTCACCTGATCATGGATGCATGCCTGAGACAGAGTTAAGTTGCTCTCACAAAGACACCATATTTTGTGGAGCAGCTACAACTAAGGTTACTACTTGGTCGGGTTTATGACATTCTTTTGTCATCTGCCAGGTTCCATCTTCTTTTGTAGATGCTAGATTTTGAATTAAATCGGGATATAAGGGGGGCCAAACCCCTGAATCTCGTAGAAAATTTAGAACAAAGCTAGTCTCTTCTATTTTCTCTAGAAGTTGACACTGCTTTTGTACTAACTTTCCCAGGGGAGGCACGGTTTCAGAGACCACCTGCTGGCCCAACACCCTATGAGAGGTCAAACAGACTAGTGAAGTATTTTTGGGATTTCTTTCAACTACCAGTTATTTCCACTGAGTTATACATGTGAAGACCAGAAAAATGACCTGTATATGCATTCAGAGATACAGAACACTCACTGAGAGCCAGGCATGGTCAGGACTTGATTTATCATCTGTGTCCCAACTACCTCCATTAAATGATAGGGGTGAGAGGTGTGTCATAAAGATGCCTCAAATTCCCAGTATTATTGCCAACTTAATTCCTGCATACATTAGTTTTGACTTCTGTTTGGTTACCTGCATAAATGATCATAGATCCTTTTGCAGAAGGTCTAGGGGGGATTATTTCTCTATAACCTTGTTGTGGTATTTTAGGGTTCTTTCTCAATGGGATTCTGCCTCTCATTCAGATAGAGGTGTCTGATGTACAAAATTATATCAGGTCAAGAAATGGGAAAAGATATTGCGGATTCCTATTGAGTGGCTCCTCTCAGTGTTGATTATCCCATACCCTTGTTGACTGCCCAACTTACGTTGCTCTCAAGAACATCATACTCTATTAATTATCTCCAAAGCTTTCCACAAATCAGCATGCCCTCCCAGTGTCATTATGGCATCCATTACAGATTGCTTGGCCTCTCATAAACAGCACAACATGGTCTCTATTGATTCTAGAACCTATCATCCCCACTGCTATCAGGGAGTCAGTTCAGTAACAGCATCTCCCACAAGCAACTCTATTCTACAGCGGAGAGTTTTCTCAACAATGCCAGTACCCTGATCACCAGTGTATTTCTTATCACCTTGATAAATAAAGTGTCCTTTGGGTCCTTCATGAGATTAGAGACCTATGATGAGTTTTCCAGCCAGGATGAATACTTCTCTGAGCCTTTTATTCTCTTCTTCTCTATCTCTCTTAACAATACTGCATTTCTACTTTATTTGGACCACACCCTTTGTCAAGCTTCTAAGAGCCATCCTTAGTATCAGGCCATCACCATTCTCTAATCTCCCTTGAGACTAAAGATGTTAAGTCTTGTATCATGAGACACTGCTTATCTGAACAATCTCTCTTTCCTATCCAATTTTATGCTTCACATCCCTTAATACGGAACTTTCATACTCCAGCACCATGCTTTCTTCCTGGCTCTTGCCATACATGTTTGCTCGGACATTTAGCAAATTTGGAATGTATTTCACTTACTTCCTTGGATGACCAACACTTCTCCTCCAAGTTATGTTGTAATTGGACCCCAGTTATTGGTTTTGTCCCTATACCATAGGGATGGAGAACAGAAAGCTAAGGAGGCATTTGCATTGTCTTCAATGCAGGGAGGGCACTGGCCTTTAGCAGAGAGCACTGAGTCATTTCCACTGTTTCAGATATCTGAAATATCTGGGATTACAATATTCTTGAGTCTATCTATCTAGGTATCTCCATTCCAAGACTCAGCCTATCAGGGCCCGGCCCTCAGTGTAGAAGACTTGATACAGTTGAAAATTCAAATGTCTTTGGATTTCCATTACTCTTAGATATTTAATTTCTGCACCTAGTTCTCAGATTTTCTGTACTCCCTTTGCAAGAGACTAAAAAGCTTTCACATGCAGCTAATGAGAACGTCTCATTTTGAAACATCTCTTTAAATCTGCGAGCTGTTTCCCTCAGTGTTTCATTGTCTGTCTCATGAAATGTGGTCATGATTCCATAATCCTCATAATTTCTATTTTTCCCAGACTTTCTAAAAGTGTAATATGCTGCAGACAGTAGTGCATTCCTTTCTTTGGGTATCTTATCCTAGTTTCACACAGAGGAAAGCTTTAACAGTTGTGGCACTGTAAAGTACTAGAGGCTAGTAATCTTCTACCTTGTCAAGAATGAGGAGATCATTGCTAGTCAGACTGCTGATGATCCAGCTCCAATTCCATTCGTAACTGTGGATCTTAAGACAACTTCTGCTATCAACTCTCCTTGGTTTGGTTTGTAGGAAAACAGTCTCTGTGAAAGAGTTGTGCCTATACAAGGTATTTATGAGTGCTTTTGAGGAAAAGACCTGTAAAGAAGTATGGAAATCAGGATTATGTAGAGGGAGAATCTGAACCGAGATGGTGATGACCACAGCTTTGGCCTACTCAGCTCAGGAGTTGAGATAGTGCTTCAGAGTTGTCCAGGATTAAAGCAAAGTCGAAGGTCTTTGTCCCTCTGCATTGAACAATTCAGACTCTGGCTGCCCTGTGGGCATGGGGCATAACTGAGAGTGAGCTCCTTCACGTCTTTTATAAGTTGTATCCTAGGTATTTCATTCTCTTTATAGCAATTGTGAATGGGAGTTCACTCATGATTTGGCTCTCTGTTTGTCTGTTATTGGTGTATAGGAATTCTTGTGATTTTTGCACATTGATTTTGTATCCTGAGACTTTGCTGAAGTTGCTTATCATCTTAAGGAGAATTTGGGCTGAGATGATGGGGTTTTCTAAATATAGAATAATTTCATCTACAAACAGATGATTTGACTTTCTCTTTTCCTAATTGAATGCCCTTTATTTATTTCTCTTGCCTGATTGCCCTGGTGAGAACTTCCAATACTTTGTTGAATAGGAGAGGCAAAAGAGGGCATCCTTTTCTTGTGCTGGTTTTCAAAGGGAATGCTTCAAGTTTTTGCCCATTCAGTATGATACTGGCTGTGGGTTTGTCATAAATAGGTCTTACTATGTTGAGCTATGTTCCATCAATATTTAGTTTATTGAGAGTTTTTAGCATGAAGGGCTGTTGAATTTTGTCAAAGGCCTTTTCTGCATCTATTAAGATAATGATGTGGTTTTTGTCATTGGTTCTAATTATGTCATGGATAACATTTATTGATTTGCAGATGTTGAGCTAGCCTTGCATCCCAGGGATGAAGCCAACTTGATCATTGTGGATAAGCTTTGTGATGTGCTGCTGGATTCAGTTTGCCGGTATTTTATTGAGGATTTTCGCATCAATGTTCATCAGAGATATTGGCTTGAAATTTTCATTTTTTGATGTGTTTTGCCAGGTTTTGGCATCAGGATGATGCTAGTCTGATAAAATGAGTTATGGGGGATTCTCTCTTTTTCTATTGTTTGGAATAGTTTCATAAGGAAGGGTACTAGCTTCTCTTTCTACTCCTGATAGAATTTGGCTGTGAATCTGTCTGTTCCTGGACTTTTTTTGTTTGGCAGGCTACTAATTACTGCTTCAATTTTGGAACTTGTTACTGCTCTATTCAGGGATTCAACTTCTTCCTGGTTCAGTCTCCGGAGGATGTATGTGTCCAGGAATTTATCCATTTATTCTAGATTATATTTTCTAGTTTGCCTTGCTATAGATATTGTCATGTGATCAAATTAATGAAACTCAGATGTAAGAAGTCCTACCAGGGAGAATTCAGAATTATCCTTCTGGATATAACTGGAACTTTGTCATGGATCATGCATTGAAGTCTATACCCTATTGATGGAGAATAGAAAGCAAGAAGCTGTTTGGGTCCTGAAGACCTTACAGCTATCATGTCATTTCAGGATTGCATTTATCCATATACTTATGAGTGAAAGAAATACACAATGAGACTATTTAACTACCTACATTTCAGGTCTCTGTTACTCTCAACCAATATTATTCATAACTACTGTATTCATATATGTTCATATTCAGGAATTATTTAGGTAAGGGGTGATATATCTCTGCAGAATGTTGTATCCCATGGAATGTCTAAGGAGAGGCAGAAGGATGCAAACCCCTTCAAAATCCTGGGAGCAACCTGATTACAAAGATTGAAATTTCAGAAAGGGAATAGATATTTATGCTCCAGAAATTTGTAAACTGCTATGTCTCTGGTACAGAAAGGGGATAGAGTCACCATATGAAAGAATGTTTTAAACTCAGCTTTGCCCAGAAAGATATTCTTTCAGAATATTTTACACATTCTCTTTCATCTGGAAACAGATGCTACCTTTTTCATTTGCCATTGTAATTCATTTTAAATATTCCAAATAATCTCACTTTGTTTTGAGGGATAAAAAAAAAAGAACATGGTCTTTCTGTAAATCACCATTCTGCTGAGGGAGACTTGGCAATGGCAATTAGAAGTGGTAATTCTGAAATTTAAAACAACAACAAGCAACTAAATAAACAGAAGCCCAAGAGTTTAGAACAACAGGGCGAGCAGCTGAGATGTGGATGAACTTAGGAAGAGACTCTCCTCTTTAGCAATGACTCTTCACACGTGCTATCCTCATTAGGGGTGGAGGGAGGGTACTCTAAAATATCAATGCCTAGGCCCTATGGCAGATCTAGTAAATCACCATTGTTAGGGGTGGAGACAGCCCTGGTAGTTTCATTTCTTTGTGTGTTTTGTTTTTAACCTCCAAGTCAATTCTAATACACAGTCAGGGTTGAAAACTGCTGCATTGAAGAAAGTTAACACTTAAAGTGAGTCTTGGAGGTACTAAATGAACAGTCATTTGAGTTTTGTGACCTAAGCACACCTTCTGTATTAGTCCATTTTCATACTGCTTTGAAGAAGTACCTGAGACTGGAAAGTTTATAAAGAAAAAGAGGTTTAATTGACTCACAGTTACACATGGCTAGGGAGTCCTCACAGTCTCAGCAGAAGGCAAAGGAGGAACAAAAAGGCATGTCTCGCATAAGGGTGACAAAACAGAGAGCATGTGCAGGGAAACTGCCCTTTATAAAACCATCAGATCTCATGATACGTATTCAGTATCATGAGAAAAGCACAGAAAAAACACACCCCCATGATTCAATTACCTTTCACCAGATCCCTCCCATGATACACGGGGATTATGGGAGCTACAATTCAAGATGAAATTTGGGTTAGGACACAGCTAAACCATATCACCTTTTGAGAATGTATACCTTAAAAAAGTTCAGCTACTTTATTTCCATATTTAATATAAATTATGTAGTCATTTTTGTGTCTATAAATTTATTCACCTAAAGAACAAAAATTAAAAATAGTAAATATTAAAGCAATTTACACCATAGAAAAAGTTACATTTTTAAGAATAATTAGTTGAAATTCTCTGTAAATTTTATTTCAAGCCTTAACTTGGAGACACCAGAGTAAGCCTGAACACTTTTGTGATAGAATATCTCATTTCAAAAACAAACAGCACACTCATTCAGGTTGAGTTGGGTTATATTTTCACTCTCAATGTCATTTTTGCTTTGGATGGTTTCATTTTCACTGTCTGGGATTGAGGACAAAGTCTCTCATTGTTTCTTTGTCTTCTATCAGTTCACATTTAAGACAATTACCGCACAGCTGGGCAAATATGCTGGCATGCAAGTGCCTTTCCATTTCGAAGCTCTCATTGTGAACAAGAAGCCTAGAGAGTCAACAGAAAAATTAATTACAATTGAGTAGAGCAAACTACATCATATTCAAACACTATTTACATACTAAACAAAAATAAGATATTGATGATTAATTATTTATTATTGTCAGGTTTATTTTGAACATTTTTCTTGTATAAAAGGACTCTGGCCCTGTAGGTCCATTATTCTAAGTGAAATACCCTCAGTCTGGGGCTAAACTTCAAAGTCAGGAGAATTGAATCTTAATAAAGGTTTAATTTTTTAGTCACGTTCTGTTTGTGTGTGTGCATGTGTGTGTGTGTGTGTAATCATACAGATTTGCTCTGTGCTTCTGGGATGTTCTGTGGATGACTGTTCCAGGTAAATAATTTGGTAATTCTTCTTGCAATACATGGAAAGAAATAGTATTAACAGAACCAGGAAAGAGATTTCTTGTGGAATCTGATTCAGTTCCCTTTACATGTGATCTGATTCCTGCTATGTACAGATTTGCACTCTATAGTGAAAATCAGTGATACATAGGTTTGCATAAAGCATGATTATAGATTGACTGCCTAATTGATGGGAATAAAAAATTATTAATGATGGCTTCCAAGGCACTGAATAACTAGGGAAGGTGCGCATAATCCCATTCCCATTTGCAGTGTGAAAGTGAGTGCTAAGCACGTAAGCGAATGGGACATAGGTAGCAGGAGAAAGATGTGAACAAAGGGACTCATTCACTGAGCATTGTTCTTATGATAAAGTTGGAGTTTTTCTGCATAGTACAAAATAGGACTGTCTCCCCAAAGAGGAACGAAAGCCTGCTGACACTTTGATTCCATCCCAGGAGAGTCATATCAGGCTGACCTCTGACTTACAGATGTGAAATAATACCTTTGTATGGTTTTAAGCCACTGGTTGTGTGTCCATTTGTTACAGCACTAATGGAAAACTAATACAATTTTTAAATAAAAAATCACCTTGTTGGATTCAACATTATAAATGTTACAAATTCAACATTATGGTTTGTAATGTATTCATTAGTATATTTAAAGGCATCAAAATAAGTCACGTATCTACGTATATATTTATAAGTACCATAGGCAATTTAAATGTTAAATAAAGATTTAAATAACATATTAAAATATCCCCAAAATGGAAAGAATGCTGCTATGCTGGAAGTTCAGTGGGCGAAGAAGAGATTGGCATAAGATCAGGAAAATAGGGAAGGGACATATTAAAAATAAGGAAGGGATCATGCTGAAGAATTTGGAGTTTCTTCTCAAAGTGAAAGGAAAAGGTCCACCAACAATAGAAATTATTTTTAAAAAGTGATGAAGCGCTCTATAAAATGATATAAGTAGGTTTCCATATGAAATTGTTGAGTAGAAGAGGTCACAATAGACTATATATACTATGATAATTTTTGTGTAAGAACCCAAGGGAAATAAGAATATATATTTGTATTTACTTTACTTACATTCTTGATAAAGAAACACTGCAAAGATATACAGGGAAAGGTAATTTTCCATAGTGTGAGGAGAAATGTGATGAATGAGACATGAGTGGGACCAGATTTTTCAAAGTTTATTTTAGGTTGTTTTGACTGTTGAAACTTGGAAAAGTACTACTCTTTCTTTTCTTTTCTTTTCTTTTTTCTCTGAGATGAAGTCTCACCCTGTCGCCCAGGCTGGAGTGCCGTGGCATGATCTCGGCTCACTGCAACCTCCGCCTCCCAGGTTCAGGCAATTCTCCTGCCGCGGCCTCCTGAGTAGCTGGGACTACAGGCATGTGCCACCATGCCCAGCTAATTTTTGTATTTTTAGTAGAGATGAGGTTTCACCATGTTGGTCAGGCTGGTCTCAAACTCCTGACCTTGTGATCCACCCGCCTTGTCCTCCCAAAGTGCTGGGATTACAGGCATAAACCACCTACGCCTGGCCTGTTTTTTAAAAAATGAAATTTACCTAAATAAACAGGATATTTAAAATAAAAGCAGAAAATTTTCCCTACCAGAAACATGTTAAAGATAACATGTTCCCAGATGTGAATGCATCCTTTATCTCAGTTTTATGGCTAGCTTGCTCAATGTGATCTTTACATTCTAGATTTAGATTATAAAATAGTACTTGTTACTGCCCAAGTTTATCAAATAAACACATTTTGTATTTGGCAATTACTCTAGTAAGTCATTCTCAATGTTCATAACAAAGATGTTATAATTGCTTATAATCAATATGATTAGGCCATGGCAATATAGCACTTCATTTACATCCAAAATTTTTATAGCTGGTCTACGGTGTACTAGTAAAATTATCAAGGAAGTCTATGTTCTAAAGGTATTTATAAACAATTGATAACTGTTCTCTTAGTGTCTTGGAGCAAATCAAAGTAGATATATGTGTTAATTTTTTGGAAAATTAATACTGTGTCTAAGCTACAGGAAGTAGGATAAAAAATCACAAGCTACACAGTTAACATGAATGTGTTCCTTATTCAGTTTCACAAGTAAAATAATGTTATTTGGTACAATAAAGCAATTTCATAATTTGTCTCGATGAATATTTATTTCATATCAGCATTATTATTTGAGTATAGAATGAATTTTCCTAAAGAAAACAAGATACCTTTTCCAAGAAGTAAAATTGTCCTTTCATAAATGCTTTTTACATAAGATGTTTCCTTTGTATATTTTATATAAATAATGTTTTGTGACCTTCTATTTTGTGAAATATACAAGAAATATACAAGAATTGTGAAATGTACAAGAATAATTTTTAACCACTTTCATTTTGATGTCTTTTCCTGTTCTGCTTTAAACTATGTATAAGCTTCTGTTTGAGCACTATAATCAACACTTAAAATTAGATACATTTAATAGTTGTATTAGAGACGAAGTTAAGATTTTAGTGGTGTCTGAAAAAAAAAGCTGTGGTCAAACATTCTTGTCATAGAGGTAATCCAAGTAATCAATTAAACGATGTGTTAATATTTACATATGCTGTTTATAATTTATTCAACTATTTTCTGATTTATCCATTATTTAGTCTTTTGACATCTCGATTGCACCCTCCCAGAACACTTTAACTTGGTTCATCTTTCAAGCTTAAGTATTTTTGAATGTCTAACCTTTTATAGATCTTACGCCTGTCTAACACCAGATGAAAGAAAGAAAACATTTTTTCTGTTGCTATAACTCTCAAAAAATATTCTCTCTTAAAATTGTATAGAATTAGTCAATGAGAAATATGATACTTTTGTATTACGGAAATTTAGAAATATAAACTAATATAAACAGAAATATAAAAATAAGCAGAAAAAAACATTAAAACATATGAATCCCTTATCCTAAACCATTTTTACAAATTTTCAACATTTTACCATTTTTGTTTTATCAGTATTCTTACTCTTATCCTTGACTCATTTTTGAGCTTGTTAAAGTAAATTAAAAATGAACTGATGAAATTTTGTCTGGACTCTTACCAAAATTAATGACAGAGCAAGGAATCGCAAATATTCTGGTGGCCAGTAGATTGCTAATAAGTCCTTGTAAATTTTTTTCGGTTATTTGAAAGTACACAATTTTATTGTGAAAATTTTTTTAGCAATTACTTCAGTATTATTTGTGGCATATAAAAATATGTATAAATGCATACACACATGCATGCAGTCTATGTGTGTTAGCAATGCAATGTAATAACTAGCAATACCATAATTACTAATAGGTTAGCAATACAATAATTTGCATCATAGAGTGTTCATAATGTTATATACAAGGTTGTCTTTAGGGGTCTTCAAATTTTATAACTACATTTGAACCAAAATGTGCATTGACTTCAAAATGTTTCCTTTTTGTTTATGAATCTAAATAAGTATCCTTTTATAAACCTGTCGAGGAAAACCTTAGGATATTTACTCAACTAAAAACTGATTTGGTCAGAAAAAGTACTGCAGGGTCTTTGGGGAAAATATTGTAATAGAAAAATTCCGAAAGGTAAGCAGAGTTCACTCTAGATATTGAAGGTTGACAGGTTAACCACCCCTGACTGGGCAGCAAGGTCTTTGTGAGACAATTAAAGCAATTCAGCAACATTTCTTGGTGAATGGCATGACCACTGTGCATATCTTTTAGAATGTGGCTCAAAGCTGTACCAGCTCTTCTCGCCTGCTATTCTCACAGCTTTCCAACAGTTACAGTACAATGGGCATTAGCTCTTTAATATATATTTATACCAAATCATAACTTCTGTTCAGCAAGGAGAGTTGCCCCACTAAAATACATGAAAGATAACATAAAATTTCTAACCATTTACATTAATCAAATGACAGTATTTGTGCTGTGTATTTGTGTATTTATTTGTTTTCTAAAACAATGAAGTTCTAAGAGAGCAAACTATCGAAAGCAGCCTATGGCTTTGTTAGTTGATTAATGCTATTCTTTGTTAATATACAGTTGAACAATATGCTGCTGTTTGCCAATGTATCTGCTATCATGATAAAAATACAAATTTATTTTCAAATTGATGAATTCATGGTGGAGTTTTCATTGGATATATCTCAAACAAGAAATACTTAAGTAATTTTATTATTAGTTAGTACACCATTCATACAATAAAAGAAAAAGCTGCTGAGACAATCAATAAAATACATGAAGATCAGAGATTCTAAAAAAGTGGATTGACTGGGCGTCGTGGCTCATAACTATCATCTCAGCATTTTGGGAGGCCAAGGCAGGGGATTACTTGAACCCAGGAGTTTGAGACCAGTCGAGGCACCATAGTGAAACCTCATCCCTACAAAAAAATACAATAATTAACCGGGTTTTGAGATGTGTGCCTGCAGCCTTAGCTACTGGGGAAGCGAAG
Organism: Plecturocebus donacophilus; assembly: GCA_004027715.1. Lineage (NCBI taxonomy): Eukaryota > Metazoa > Chordata > Mammalia > Primates > Pitheciidae > Plecturocebus > Plecturocebus donacophilus. The sequence goes on from PVKP010005388.1 coordinate 73,003, forward strand.
GCAGGAGGATCATCCAAGCCCAGGAGTTCAAGGCTGCAGTGAACTGTAATGGCACCATTGCCCTCCAGCCTGGGGGACACAGTAAGACCCTGTCTCAGAAACAGACACAAAACCAGAGACTGACTGAGCAAAGAAATGCCACCAGATATGTTTTTAAATCTTAGGGCAGATATTTGTAGTTAATGTAATTACTTTCTGTTAAAACACAGGCATTCATGCACACACAGACAGTAAATGTTTGGCATGCATGAAGGTTGTATTTCTGATTGTAGTCTCAAATCTGTGAAGAGCACTGTTAAAAATTATATTATGACATAACGTTTGATTGAATATTTTAAGTGATTCTTCTAGACAATTAAAAGTTACATAGATACAGAACTAAAATAATTTATAAATATTATGCAAGCATTTTTGCTTATTTTCTAATTTCATTTGTTTGTTTTTTACTTAACTGAAAGAATTGTGATTTTTGAAATAAAAGCAGTCTTACAAATTTCAATGTCTCTTTTTCTCACTCTCTCTTTCCCTTTTGTGAATATATAAAAGGTATGAAAGATTTGTCATTTCCATATTAGAGCAACAGTAAATTCAATATTCTTTTTTATATTCCTAAAACTTCTCTCATCTAGATAAAACCATTCTCTTGTCCCCCCCCTCTTAAGATTTCTTAGCTTTTAAACACAGAAAAAGTGATTGGTTTTCTTTTCTGGGGATGTCCATATTACCACAAAAAGTCATAAAATTTTACCACTACATGTTACTATACATAGAACAAGTAAAATAAAAGAGTCATGCTGAGCTGCGTATGCCAGAAAGTCTGCTGGGATTACTCACCACAAGCTTATTCTCACAAATCAACCCATAATGGGTGAGAGGAGGTATGTGCCAGTACCATTACAAACTAGCATGGGTCACGGCAGTTCAGCCTACATCTTGGGGATCCAAATGTTTCATGAAGCCTGATCTAAGGACCTACTGTATCTATAATAATGAGGAACAGAACTACCAGGTGTAGTTGAAAGGCAATTGCTATCTCAGCAGTCCACGTTTACAATGGGTAGTAACTATCTTCCCAGGGAGAAAGAAGAAAAATAAAATTTTATATAATATACCAACTTTCTGACCATCCTGATTCTTCTTCGTTTTTGTGTTTTCTTTCTAGTTCCTTGTTTTTGTGTTTGCTTTCTAGTATTAAATTGCTTTTGTGTAATGGTAGTTTTCACATAGCTTTTCAGAGTTAGGCTTCCAACATAAATATAAAAGTTTAAAAAAAGAAGTAAATGTATTTAATTGCTGGCGAAAATCCCAAGTTATTATTCAGGAGGAGCAGGAAAAATAAGCCTTGATTAAAATTTTTTTGTTTTTTTAATATCAAAATAGATTTTCTTCTGTTTCCTGACTCATTTTAAAATTTCCTGTCTCAATATTATCCTAATCAGCCCACTGAAAACTAACTCTAATAAACAGAGTTTATTAGAGTTAAATCGCAGAGTGCCTCTGATTGTCAACGTGAAACAAGAATCGGATACTTTATATTTAATTAATAGTTAAATTGCCACCTTCTGAAGAGGAAGACTGGAGGAATTATTGCAATCTGGTCTATCAATCAGAATATAAGAAAATGGGGTGAGTTGATGGTCAGTGACTGAATTTTGCAAACAAAGCAAAACTAAGATGCATTCGTTTCATCTCTCGTTAAATGAACAAACAATCAAAAGGACTAGATTAAATAAAAGAGTTAGGATTACCGGGTATAAGTTAGAGAAGAAAAACTAAGAAATGAAGATGCACATTTAATCTAGAACGCTAATATCGAATTATTTGTTCATTGTAACAGTCTAGACAAACGAATTTTGAAGCTTTCTCTAATTGGAACTCACTGTAGAACTTTCCAGAAGTTCATCCATTCTTTTCCAGTTATTTCTAAACATATTTCTAAACATTTTGGGTGAAGTCATTATTGCTTCTAAAGTAGCATTCAAATCTCTAAATGTGGTTATTCCATTAAGTGAGACATGTTCGTGCAACAATATATATATAGTCTCTCTATATAAGAGTTCAGAGGTAGCTTATGAGTCATTTCTTGTACTTCATCAAAAATTTCTTCAAATCCTGATGAAAAAAGGCTTCCCTGTATTAATTGCTAGCAGAGCTTTTCCTTCTTCACTCTGCTCCTCCTTGGCCTTTCTTTCCAGCACAGCCTTCCTTTTATCCCCATCTTGCTGCTATTCACCTCTCCAAACAGTTTTCTGATTGCAACCACACTCAATTTAAGAAAAACTAAAAAAAACACTAAAACCTTCAGGTCTAATTCTGCACAGAAGATACAACTTAACAAGGAGACAGATGAAAGGAAACCAGAAAAGGCTGGGAAATAAAGCAAGGCACAACACAGGAGCAGGTCGGGACTCAGACACAGAAAAAAATGCAGTTCACATGAACTTGGGGAAAAAACTTCTACTTTCAAAAATAAATTTTCCTTTGAAAACATTCTATAAAAAAGTTTTTCTGTTTCTTTTATCTCATAGCTCTTCAGTGATTCTAAAATATTCCCTCAAGAGAGAGATGAAAAAATTCATATTTTATTCCATATTAGGAGTTAAACTTAGAAATATAATTCTTCCTTCCCTTCAAACTGTAGTGTAACTGAAAATTATTTTCTTCCTAAATCTCCCTAGGTGGTGAGGAGCACATTTACTGTTTAATGCACATGTTTTAATATTTGTAAGCAATGTTAGCAACGTTTTATGTATAATATGTTGATGTAGGTGAAGTTTTAGACCGCTGAAGCAATCGTTTAAATAAAATTTTTATGCTTTCACAAAAGCAAAGCATTTGGAACCTGGCGTAAAGACACTGAAGTCAGCTCCTCTAATTAAAATATTTTTACTGACCTGTATGCAAGGTAATTCCTGATTTGGCCATTCAGCATCTATCGTTTGCTGCCTCACTCCTTTCCAATACAACTCACTCTTCTCTTTTTATCAGATTGACTTATTTGCCTTAGTTTGAACGTGAGTTTATCTTTTCAATTGTTAACTTGTACCTCCGTTATTTGCTCATTGAATTACTTTGTCGGAATACTTGCATTTTGTATACATGCTCTTGCCAGTGGGTTAAGAGCCTGCTAAACAGAAATGACTAAGACGGATTTCTACCTAAGTAAATGATTGTTTAATGCGAGTGCTAAACATGAGGTCGGGCTTGATGACTCACGCCTGTTATCCCAACACTTTGAGAGGCCAAGACATGTGAACCATCTGAGGTCAGGAGTTTGAGACCAGGCCTGGCCAGTCATGGCCAACATGAGGAAACCTCGTCTCTACTAAAAATACAAAAATTAGCTGGGCGTGGTGACGTGCACCTGTTATCTCAGCTACTCAGGAGGCTGAGGCAGGAGAATTGCTTGAACCCAGGAGGCCGAGGCTGCAGTGAGCCGAGATCACACCACTGCACTCCAGCCTGGCAGCAGAGTGAGACTTCATCTTAAAAAACAAAAAAGAACAAAATTTACTATACAATAAAAAAGTAAGTAAAATACTATCAGATTGCAATAAGAGGGAAATAAACTTTTTCTGGAGTACAAGTGGCTAGGAATAAAGCAAGACTCGGAGCAGGTTATATTTAAATATTTAAATGGGTCCTGAAGATGAGGATAGGCATACTAGATGGAGCCTTTAACAAGACTGAGGCGTGAACTGGGTATGAGTAGAAGAAATCAGGACAGGACATTCACAGACTTCGTCATTTTGCTAGTTGTTCCTTGATGTTATTCTGGAAAATCTATGAACTCTGGGATAATGTCCTCCAAGTGTGGAAGCCTGTGACATGACTCAGATATCCACATAATTTGAAAGCGATTGTTAAACTATAATTTTCCAATAGCTTAGAAGTCATGACACTCACGCAAATAAACACATGTCAAAATGGTATTCAACTTATTACTAAGGGTTTCATTAACATTATATATTAATGATAGTATTACTGATTCAAAGAGCATCTGTCACTGGGCAGGTTAGTAAATTAGTTAATATCCACCATAGCCATGAAAAACCATCTCTAGGGTTAATGTGTTTCACAGGACAAATTATTTGCATCTCTATGAGACAAAAGTTTACAAGCTAACCTGTAACTTTTCTGTGTCTGACGGTTTAATCAGAGGTAATACAGAATGAATCTAAGCATATTAGGTTGATTTAGGTTATTTCCCTAAATAATTTTCAGTAGCTTTGCCCTTACATGATAATGTTGAAAAGATGTATCATCCATTTTTTACCTTACTTACTGGTTTTAGATAATTTTTCAGGCACTCTACATGGGATTCTGATTTACAGCCAGTAGTAGAAACACCTGAACTAAGAGTTTCTATGACTATCAAGGGCCAATACAATTCAAATTTCTCATTTTGTTATGGGATACAGGTAGTATTAGGTACAGCTTGCTGAAGATGGTTGATGCTGGAATTGCAGTTAGGGAGTCATTAAAATCATGGGCTTCAATACTGGCAAAAGTGAGAAAATGCCTTTGTGGCAAGTACACAAATGGCTAATCTCACTTCCGCCAATTTTTTTTATATAGGATGGCAATATATTTTCACAGACAAATCTTAAAATTTTTAAATTGATTCAAATAATGAATTATACTGAAAATCAGGTTTAAAAGATCTCCTTTTCTGAGATAATAAAATTATTTAAAAATTCCGTTCATTTACTGAATTGAAAGGATATTACTATAAATTATACACACACACACACACACACACACACACACACACACACAAATGTGTATCCACCATGGGATATAAGTATATAAAATTTACCTATGAGGAATTCAACAAAATGATTACAGATCTAAAACTGAAACAAAGGTCATGTACTTAGCATGGATAATTGAAATTGCCCATGGCAAATTATCAGGCAACTTATTTTAAAGCCCCCAAGGTGACCTTGGATCCTTTGCATCCCTTTCCAAAAGTAAGATTGCCAATTTGTAGGAAGCAATACCTTTCTGAGATATTAAATAAGAAAAAATGGGATTTAACAAACTACACAACTTCAAATCAGAGCTACTTTTTATGGCAAAGCTCAGGTTATAGGGTAATATAAATTCAAATATGAACTAATAATCAGAATCTTGAAAATAACTTGGCAGACACCCAGAATGAACTTTAAAATATATGTAGTTAGGAAGCTGGGAAACTGATGGTTATATCTGTTCAACTAATGTAAGGTGCAGATTTGTGAAAATTATAGCAATGATTTATACCAGGGAAATGTAATGATCTATTAAAGAAATTGGGAATAATTTTAGTGTAATTATAGATTACATGAATGAAGAATGCAGCGGGATATACACTGATTTCTTAAGCATTTATAACATGGTGCTACATATTCAATAAAGTTACCAAAACACTTTTCTTTCTTCACATCCTCTACCATCTAATTGTTGCAGACTTCCAAAAAGGACAATAAAAGCAACATTTGATTGAACTTGAAAAATGGGGTTGTATCCAACCTATTTGTAATGAAACAGTATCACAGAATGCTCAGTGAAACAGGTTACTCTTCTTGATAGCTTGAGATGCATTCTCTAACCTGCTTCCCACTCGGGAACACACAGTGGGATTCCTTGACTACAAGAGGGAACACAGAGGCAGTTGAAAAAGAACTTTGATTTGCCCTGCTATTTACTTAGCCACATGTGGGCACTGAACCTGGGAAGGTGGCGTGGCATGTAGGAGGAGACTGGCAGGGGATGAAGGGGCGTCTGTCCTGTGCAGGTCCTTACAGACGGATGAAGCGAAACTGGATGTGGCCCAAGAAAACTTCAAAGGCCAGATAGGCAAATATCACTTGTTTTTTTGTACCAAATGGAAGAAGACAAGTCTCCCACTTCAATGCCACCAAGTGCCAGGAGTAGACAATATGTTTACATGAACAGTGGTTTAGAGCAGGAGGGAAAAACGTTAAAAAATAAATAAATAAATAAATAAACAAGAAATGACTAGCTTCACAACTTCTCCTTTCTTGAGACTGGCCACGACTCAAAAATGCAGAGGCACTCGTAAGAGGCAGAGTGGAAACAGAAGGAAAATACTCATTAGAGGAGAAGTTTCTGAGACTGAGATTAGAAATTATACAGTGCCGATGATTTTTACTGAAAGAATCACAGCATACAATTGCTAGACTGAAAGTACTGACAGTAAAAGAATCCATTTGTAGCAGAAGGAAGATGGCAAGTAGGAGACAGAGCTGATAGGCAGTTCCCACTTTGCTGGACAGAAGAGCTGGAGATTCTCACCATGGACTTTTGCTTCAGGAACCACCATAGGCACATCCCAGGAAAATGGAAAGAATTCATAGATCCTTTCAAAGAAGCAGCAGGCCACTGCAAATTCCAGGAGACAGGCAAAAAATGTGAGTTCCCAAAGTGTGAATGAGGATAATCTGCCTCTGAACACACATCCCCACTGGGGAACCCAAAAATCCAGACTATGATAGAAAGTTTTAACTTTAAACCCTACCTAGAGCTGAAATGAACTTAGTGTGAAATATAAAGGTAGAAGCAGCCGTAGGAAGAGCCTGCTAGGCACTCGAAGTCTCCAGCTAGAGCTCAGAGAAGCCATCCCTGACTACATCACACACATGGGCTCTTGGAGAAGGCAGCTACCAGAATTTGAGAGGGATAGCCAAGTGAAAGAAGCTTCCAACTGAACTTTGTAATAAATCTGACTGGGTGTAAACTCTTGGGCAGAATACAGTGACAAACAGAAACTACTGCAGAAGGGAGAGCAGGAGTCCCAGCAAGTGTGGGAAGACAGGGAGGGGCATGCCCTGGAAGTCATGCTTGCTTTCTTAGAAAATGTCTAGCCTGGTGGTAGGTCTGAGTCCAGCTCACAAGCTGCCTGGAGATAAATTCCAGGCATTGCAAGAACTAGTCTGGCCTCACCAACTGCGTGGGATCTGGGTGAGGTCTATCACTATCATCTTCTCCCACTTCCTTGGTAACAAATACATCCACAGAGCCTTATGGAACATAACCCAACTGGCCCCAGAACTATCCCCCATCCCCCACAGTGGCTACAGTAAGCCTCACCAAAGGAGAGTCTGAGCTCAGTCCCATGTAACACTCCCCCCACCTGATGGTATTTCCCTACTGACCCCAGTAGCCATTCACAAGAGACATAAACTCTTGGGCGCTTGATGACACCACCTTTGTCTGAGAACCCCAAATACTTATCCTGGCCAACTTAGGGCAAACTTATATTCCCCTTCTACTATTGCAGCTAGTGCTCTCTTGAAAGCACCACCTCTTGGTGGGAGACCAGCCAACTCAAGACATTGTAGCAACTCATGACAGAATAACCATGCTCCAAAGACGCAGGAAACCACAGCTCATTCCACTGCCTGCAACATCGTGGCTAAGAAGTGGACCTGAATCTGTCCACACGACAGCTTCACTGCTAGCATAACCAGCATTCAAGAAGGTCAGCACACTAAACATCTATAACCAAGGATTCTCAGAGTCTACATCACTCCCTTGCTGCCTCTGCCAGAGTAGGTGCTGGTATCCACGTCTGGGAGACCTGAAGACATTATATCACAGGACTCTTTGCAGACATTTTCCGGCACCATCGCAGAGCCCAGTAGCCTTGTTGGGTGGATAGACCCAAAAGAGCAACAACAATCCCTGCAGTCTGGCTTACAGGAAGCCCCATCCCTAGGGAAAGGGAGACTGCACCACATCAAGGGACCACCTCGTGGAACAAAAGAGTCTGACCAGTAGCCCTTGAATTCCAGGGTTTTCCACCCAAATAGTATTCGTAAATGACAGGAAACCAGAAAAGTAATTCTGGTAATATGACAAAACAAAGTTCTCTGACACCCCCAAAAGATCACACTAGGTCCAAAGCAGTGGATCCAAACCAAGAAGAAATCTGTCAATTGCCAGATAAAGAATTCAGAAGGTTGATTATTAAGTTACTCAAGGAGATAGCAGAGAAAGGTAAGAACCAACTTAAAGAAATTTTAAGAACAACAGAAGATGTGGATTAAAAATGCTCCAGGGAAGTAGACATCATAAGGAAAAACCATCACAACTTCTGGAAATGAAAGACACACTTAGAGAAATACAAAATGCACTGGAAAGTTTCAACAAAAGAATCAAATGAGTGAAAAAAAGAATGCAGAGCTCAAAGGCAAGGCTTTCAAATTAACCTAATCCAACACAGACAAATAAAAAAGAATTTTTAAAAAAAAAGAACAAAAAAAAAAAAAACAGAAATTTGGGATTGTGTTAAACAGCCAAATAATTGACATTCCTGAGGAACAAGAGAAATCAAAAAGTTTGGAAAATATATTTGAAGGAGTAATTAAGGAAAACGTCCCTAGTCTCACTAGAGATCCAGGAATCCAAATACAAGAAGCTCAAAGAACATCTAGGAGATTTACAGCAAAAAGATCATAAGCCGGGCACATAGTCATCAGGTTATTTAAAGTCAAGATGAAGGACAGAATCTTAAGAGCTGTTCGGCTAAAGGGTCAAGTAACGTATAAAGGAAAATGTATCAGAATAACAGCAGATTTCTCACAGAAATCCTGCAAGCCAAAAGGGGCTGGGGTCCTATTTTTAGCCTCCTGAGACAAAATATTTGCCAGCCAAAAAAACAAAAAAATTATATCCAGCAAAACTAAGCTTTATAAATGAGGGAGAGATAAAGTCTTTTTCAGACAAACGAATGCTGAGAGAATTTACCACTAGCATTTTGTGATTCTTTGTTGTTCTTGATCTAGTCTGTTTTCTACAGACTTGAATTTCATAAATTCAAATTCAAGTAGGTATCTGCAAAGCACAATGGAAACTATACAAGTATATAAGGCAATTGACTTAGTAACATATTGAAGGATCGTTCCTGGAAACTACTCTTAAACCATTTTATGTAGTCTGTCACAAATCTTGAACCACAGACACTGATCAAGCCTGAGAAGGGGTTGTGATAAGAACGGCATACCTAAGGAACTGATGGAAAATCAATTTCTGAGCAAAGATTTCTTGTCTGATAAGACAAGGAGAAAGTATACTTGAAATGGTGCAGTCAATTGTCGTTTATCATGAATTTGGGTTACAGATTCATGTAGGAATTAACTTGCTATAAATTGTTGGACCGGCCTCACATATTCTAACACAAAAATTCAAGATTGGCAATATTTCTTTTAATTATCAGAGTAGGGATATGGGGGACTTAAATAGGATTCCAGTTTTATAAATGGTATAATTTTGAAGTTATTAAGTAATGTGTACTCTTGTCTTTTCTGTTTTTATTTTCTTCTTCCTCTTCCCTACAACTGTTAAGCTTATAAAAATGAAAACTCCAGTTCACTGAATCTCTCCTTAGCTAGAGATATTCTAGTCTGGAGCTTTGCTACTACACTGAGTTTTTAAGTTATTTTCTTTTATATTTTAAAATTCCATTTGGTTAGTTTGCAAATTTGTGCAACAGAACTTTATAGTTGTTCATTTTCTTCCTGTATTTTCAAGTTTGTCTTTTATTTCTCTAAATAATAGTAAGCATAGATTTTTATAAAATATGTATTTTTAGTGTCTGCTGTCTAATTCTGTTGCCTTTTTCAGAAGGTGATAGTCTCACTTGCGGTGACTGATTCTCTTGGTGTTAAAATGTTTAACTATTAGCTATTAAAGTTTATTAGAAAATTATTTGGGGAAAATTATTTTTGGCCTAACATTATGGTGGATTTACGCAGAAGGGATTAATTTTGCTTTTACCAGATATTTCAGAACACATCTAACTAAAGGACATATTAATTTAAATTAAAACTTAGAGGTTTTGTGGAGCACACAGATAGTGTAAATTTGAGTTAGAAACCCATGTAAGGGATGGGTTTCAGTGGTAGGTCTTTTCCCCCTGCTCTCCTCAACAATAAAGCATTATATATCTCAATTTATTATTTACAATAATAAGTAAAAATGGCATGAGCAGGATTTAGGAACAAACACAATTAACTCATGGTAAGTATTCAACTTGAATGCTATGGGCATTAGTCTAACGGTTTTATGAAGAAGGTTACTTCATCTAGCAAGTCTGGTGAGTTTAGGTGACATAATGTTTTCTGCATTTTAGTTTGGCTGGACTCCAGGGAATTAAGGTGAAATTACGCATCCTAAGAATAGACAGGTTGGGTGGAAAACAAGTTATGAAATACCTGAATTTTTGTTAGGATTTATGGATACTTCTGAGTTGGTTATGGAAAATCATTAACATTTGTGTAATTTTTGCTTTAGAGTGAAATAAAACGAGAGCTCTTCCTAAAATCTAAAAATAAAATTATCAGAGTTCTATTACAGTAAGTTGGATGAGAAAGAAAGCTTTGCAAATAAGGTAGTGTGCCTGAGAATAAATAGGCTGCTATGAAAGTCATTGCAGAGTTCCCATAAAAGGCCTTAGCGAATGATAGTATCTAAGAGAGAGAAGAGTCAGAGATAAATAGCTTCTATCCTCAGTAACAAACTATGGCCTTAATCATGGGGTGTCACACCATCCCAACCACTGCGTTACCAACTCATTAAGATTAAAGGCAACTATAAGGAACTAAGTGAAAACAGATTAACCATCTTTTAAAGGAATAAATGAATGCTAAAAGTTGGACTGGAAAATATCAAGACAGAATCTCCTTTCTTGTTTTGCAGTGTCAGATGGATGGATGATAGAATGAGAGACAAAGAGATTTACTTCAGCATGAGATAGTTTTTCCTATTTGATGTTTATTTCTTTTACTTAATTAGTAATTTGTTAGCAACACTAAGTATGTATCTACATTGTAAAAGACACGGTAGGGGCTATATGTTGAACTGTCTGGTCAAAAGCAAATAAACTTCCTTAACTGCATTTATAAAATGTTTAATTATTATTATGACTATTTCCACTTCCACTCTATCTGGGAAGGTATGATTTCTTTCAAGTTAAAAAGGGAGAAAAAAAAATCTTAAATAAAACCCATACAATTTCTCCCTACTTAGTAAAACAGCTGCTGCTCCTGACGGCTTCAGTTTATGATTGAATAAAAATTAAATACATGGTACCCTGAAGAAAATTTTTCAATTACATAAAATGAATAAATCATGATGACAGAACGAGCTACCACCAACTTATCGTATATTACATTCACAAAATAATTTATATTATTTTATTTTCTTCAATCTTAATTTTAAGACAGGGCCTATAACTGTGCAATATAAGTGGAACGTTTTTATATACTAATTATTAATTATGTGACAACCAAGTCATTTAAGTAACAATGCAAATTTATCCGTAATATCACTGGAAGTACAGATTGACTATACACCCTCTGTGCCTTTGCTTTCTCTTTTAAATTTAACTACCATATGGCTTGTGACAACCAGGAAAAGTGAAATGATTAACCTTATTAGGCTTAAAGGATCAGATATATTTGCGCATTATATGCTATCATATGGTTTGTTTTGGTCTTGTAACTGTAAGTGCTCTTTTTGTGTTCTACAACTCCAGGCTAACTATGTCACATTCCTAAGATGAATACATGGATTATTATATGTTTTAAAATTTTTGTTTCAAATTTTGGGGAACAGGTGGTGTTTGGCTGCATGGAAAAGTTCATTAGTGGTGATCTGAGATTTTGGTGCACCTGTCACTTGAGCAGTGTACACTGTACCCAATGTGTAGTCTTTTATACCTCACCCCCTTGGGCCTTCCCCCAAAGTCCATGAGATCATTGTTATGATTTTGCATTCTCATAGCTTAGCTCCTGCTTATAAGTGAGAACATATGATGTTTGGTTTGCCATTCCTGAGTTACTTCACTTAGAATAATGGTCTCCAATTCCATCCAGGTTGCTGCAAATGACATTTTGTTCCTTTTTATGGCTGAGCAGTATTCCATGGTGTGTGTCTGTGGGTGTGTGTGTATGTGTGTATATATATACATAAAATAAATACATATAAATGTGATATATATGTATACACACCAAATTTTTTCTACCCACTCATTAGTTGATGGGCATTTAGGCTGATTTCTTAGTTTTGCAATTGTGAATTGTGCTGCTATAAACATGCATGTGCAAGTGTCTTTTTCATACAATGACTTCTTTTCCTGTGGGTAGATACCCAGTAGTGGGATTGATGAATCAAATGGTAGTTCTACTTTCAGTTCTATAAGGAATCTTCATACTATTTTATATAGTGTTTGTACAAGTTTACATTCCTACCAGCAGTATAAAAGTGCTCCCTTTTCACCACATCCATATCAACATCTTTTATTTTTTGATTATGATCCTTCTTGCAGGAGTAACATAGCATCAAATTGCATTTTGATTTGCATTTCCCTGATCATTAGTGATGGTGCACATTTTTTCATATGTTTGCTAGTTATTTGTATATCTTCCTTTGAGAATTGTCTATTCATGCCCTTAGTGCAATTTTGATGGGATTATTTGCTTTTACTTGCTGATTTGAGTTCCTTGTAGATTCTGGATATCAGTCCTATGTCGAATGCATAGTTTGCAAATATTTTCTCCCACTCTGTGGGTTGTCTGTTTACTTTCCTGATTATTTCTTTAGCTGTACAGAAGCTTTTTAGTTTAGTTTAATCTCTTCTATTTTCTTTGATTTTGTTGCATTTGCTTTTGAGTTCTTTGTCATAAACTCTTTGCTTAAGCCAGGGTCTAGAAGAGTTTTTCCAATGTTATCTTCTAGATGTTTTATGGTTTCAGGTCTTAAATTTAAGTTTTGATCTCTCTCGAGTTGATTTTTGTATAAGGTTAGAGATGAGGATGAGGATCCAGCTTCGTTCTTCTACATGCGGCTAGCCAATTATCTCAGCAGCATTTGTTGAATAAGGTGTCCTTTCTCCACTCTATGTATTTGTACGCTTTGTTAAAGATCAGTTGGCTACGAGTATTTGGCTTTATTTCTGGGTTGTCTGTTCTATTCCACAGGTTTACATGCCTATTTTTATGCCAGTACCATGCTGTTTTGGTAACTATAGATTTGTCATATATTTCGAAGTGGGGTGACATCATGCCTCCATATTTGTTCTTTTTGCTTAGTCTTCCTTTGGCTATGAGGGCTCTTTTTTGTTCCACATGAATTTTAGAACTTTTTTTCTACTTCTGTGAATAATGGTGATGGTGTTTTGTTGGGAATTGCCATGAATTTGTAGACTGCTAATGGCAGTATGGTTATTTTCACACTATTGATTCTATCCATCCATGAGCATGGGATGCATTTCAAATTGTTTGTGTCATTATAATTTCTTTCAGCAGTGTTTTGTAGTAGAGATCTTTCATCTCCTGGTTAGGTATATTTCTAAGTAATTTGTTTTATTTTTTTGCAGCTGTTGTAAAAAGGGTTGAGCTTTTGATTCCCAGCCTGATTGCTGTTGGTGTATATCAGTTCTACTGATTTGTGTACGTTGATTTTGTATTCTGAAACTTTACTGAATTTGTTTATCAGATCTAGGGGCTTTTTGGATGTGTCTTTAGGGTTTTTCAGGTATACGGTCAATTATTGGTAATACCAAAAGTATGACTTTCTCTTTACGGATATGGATACTTTTTATTTTTTTTCTTTTATCTGATCGTTCTGGCTAGGACTTCCCATACTATCTTGAATAGAAATAGTGAAAGTGGACTTCCTTGTCTTATTCCAGTTCTCAGGGGACTGCTTTCAACTTTTCCCCATTTAATATAATGTTGACTGTGGGTTTTTCAGAGATGACTTTTATTACCTTGAGGTATGTCTCTTCTATGCTGATTTTGCTAAGGGTTTTAATCACAAAAGGATGCTGAATTTTGTCAAATGCTTTTTCTGCAACTATTTGTATGATCATATAATTTTTATTTTTAATTCTGTTTATGTGGTATATCACATTTATTGACTTGCATATGTTAAACCATCTCTGCATCCCTTGATCACAGTGGATTATCTTTTTGATATGCTGTTGGATTCAGCTAGCTAGTATTATGTTGAGGATTTTTGCATCTATGTTCATCAGGGATATTAGTCTGTAGTTTCATTGTTATGCCCTTTCCTGGTTTTGATATTACAGTGATACTGGCTTCATAGAATGACTTAGCAAGAATGCTCCACTTCTCTATCTTTTGGAATCGTTTCAGTAAGATTGATACCAATTCATCTTTGAAGGCCTGATAGAATTCAGCTGTGAAGTCACTTGGGCCTGTACTTTTTTGTGGTTGTTGGCAATTTTTAAATTTCTGTTTCAATCTCGATATTGTTTATTGGTGTATTCAAAGTTTCTATTTCTTCCTTATTTAATCTTGAAAGGGTTGTATATGTCTAGCAATTTATCCATCGTCTCTGGATTTTCTAGTTTGTGCATGTGAAGGTGTTCAAAGCAGCCTTGAATAATCTTTTGCATTCTATGGTATCAGTTGTAATATCTTCCATTTTGTTTCTAATTGAGCTATTTGAATCTTCTCTCTTATTTCCTTGCTTAATCTTGTGAACGGTATATCAATTTTGTTTATCTTTTCAAAAAACCGACTTTTTGCTTCATTTATCTTTTTCATTGTTTTTCTTTTGTTTCAATTTCATTTAGTTATGCTCTGATCTTTGTTGTGTGTTTTCTTCTGCTGGGTTTGGGTTTGATTTCGGTTTGTTCTTGTTTCTCTAGTTCCTTGAGGTGTTACCTTAGATTGTCTATTTGTGTTCTTTTAGACTTTTCGATGTAGGCATTTAATTCTATGGACTTTCCTCTTAGCACCTATTTTGCTCTATCCCAGAGGTTTTGATAAGTTGTGTCACTACTGTCATTCCGTTCAAAGAATTTTTTAATTTTCCTCTTGATTTCATTGTTGACCCAAAGATCATTCAGGAGCAGATTATTTTCCATGTTTTTGTATAGTTTTGAGGGTTCTTTTTGGAGTTAAGTTTCTATTTTATTCCACTATGGGTGAGAAATTACTTAATATAACTTTGATTCTTTTGCATTTATTGACACTTGTTTTGTGGCCTATCGTATGATCTACCTTGGAGAGTGTTCCCTAGGCTGATGAAAAGAATGTAAATTCTGCAGTTTTAAGTAGAATGTTTTGTAAATATCTGTTAAGTCCATTTGTTGTAGGCTATAGTTTAAGTATATTGTTTCTTTGTTGGCTTTCTGTCTTGATGACCTATCTAGTGCTGTCAATGGAGTACTGAAGACCTCACTATTATTGCGATACCATCTTTCTCATTATTTATGTCTAGAAGTAATTGTTTTATTAATTTGGGAGCTCCCATGTTAGGCCCACATATCTTTAGGATTGTGATATTTTCCTGTTGGACTTACGCTTTTATCATAGTGTAATGTCCTTCTTTGTCTTTTTAAACTGTTGTTGTTTTAAAGTCTGTATTGTCTGACATAAGAATAGCTACTCCTGCTTACTTTTGGTTTCCATTTTGCATGGAATATCTTTTCCATCCCTTTACCTTAAGTTTGAGCCCTATGTGTTGGGTGAGTGTCTTGAAGACAGCAGATACTTGGTTGGCAAATTTTTATCCGTTCTACCATTTTGTAACTTTTAAGTGGGGCATTTAGGCCATTTACATTCAACATTAATATTGAGATATGAGGTGCTGTCTTCTTCATTGTGCTAATTGTTGCCTGACTACCTTGATTTTGTTTCATTGTGTTATTGTTTTATAGGTCCTATGAAATTTATGTTTAAGGAGGTTTATCTTGCTGTGTTTTTGAAGTTTTGTTTCAAGATTTAAGACGCCTTTTAGCCTTTCTTGTAGTGCTGACTAGGTAGCACTATTTGAGCCACTGGGCTTCTAATAAATTCTGGGGAAATACACATCTGAAAATTTAGAGAATGAAGCACAACAATATTTTGGGAGGTTCTTGCCATACTTCATGCTATTTGCTATATATTATTTACAATTCTTTATTTAGGATTGGCTCAGATATTCAAGTCATATATTGATCACAACATTCTTTTATTTCACTTTCAATAAAAAGCTTCTTAGACCTAGAAAACATCAACACCTACAGTTCAAATATTTTAGTCTTTTTTATATAACTTTGAGAATCGCATCTCACATGTTTATATACTGCTGGGATTCCATCATCCTTCACAGGTTCTACTTTCACTTCCTGCAGTGAATCTATCATACAGTATTATATTGCCAGGCCATTCTAAGGGGAATCTGTGAGACCCCAGAATGCTGAATTGTGCTGCTGACTGTAAGTGAGCTTTTCATTTCTTTGGATTGATTCTCAATGTATTACTTTCTTTCAAAAACATAATTACATACATTCTTCTATCAGATTCTTAGTTGGGTTGTTTTCTCCTGCATCCCAATGTTATGATTCTATGTATTTATTCAACTCTTCTCTAAGCATCATATAATTATGAAGTAGAATTGCTAGCCCTTAATGTTATCAGCAAAATCCATTAGGTAATTTCTTGTTGCCTGAATTGCCCGCATCTCAACAAAGCAGCCTACAGTCTTCAATGATTCTTTGCCAGAATAGATAATGTGGTTAAAAAATATAAGTAATTATATACGGAATACTCATTTACAAAATGATTGTGTCTATGATGTGCCAAACACTAAAACTCTCTACCTTTAGGAATATCAATTCAGTGTGATTCAATTTAGCAAACATTTATTGGATGCCGGATATATGTCAAAGCACTAATCCAGGTTCCAGGGATCCATGGATAAATAATGTACATTTTCCAGTCTCAGAGAACTCACAATATAACAGGAAAATCATAAAAAATAACCTGAAGATAACATGATAAGCACTACAGGAGAACTATGCAGGTATTATGAGAACACACAAAAAAAGAATCAATCAAGTTGACCTTGAGGGAGCATTGAGTACCAAGTACTTTTATAGATAGCCTAGAGGTGGTTATTATATTTGACTTCTAAGGGCAAACGG
>PVKP010005389.1:0-75656 GCA_004027715.1 Plecturocebus donacophilus
CCGGCCAAAAGAGTCGCCAAAAGATTCCCTCACCGGGAATCTCCCAGTCTGTGGGCATCAAATATTCGTCTGCAACTGTGGTGTCCACTCACTCTCTGCGCCCTCACCGCGAGCCACAATCCCGAGCTGCTGCTACGAGGCCATTTTGGATCTCTCTCCGCCCGGTGATGAAGTTTTTCGGTTTCTTAGTTATCCTTTGGTGGACGCCCGTTCTCCTCAGAGCCAGACCTTCCCGGGTTCGCTGTGCTTGCTGTGAAACTCTCAGTCCTCAGTGCTTCCAATTGCTGTTTTCCTTGTGGGGATGGGACCAGCCGAGCCCGTCCGTCCCATATACTCTGTACTGGGAAGCGCCATGCCGGGCGCCGGCAAAAGAGCCGCGCCGGCCAAAAGAGTCGTGCTGGCGACCCGTGTGGCTTCTCTGCCGGGACTCTCCCGGTCTGTGGGCAACAAAAATTCGTCGGAAAGTGCGGCGTCCACTCATTCTCTGCGCTTTCACTGGGAGCTACATTCCTGAGCTGTTGCTAATCGGCCATCTTGGATCTCTCTCTCTTTTCTTTTCTTTTGAGATGGAGTTTCATTCTTGTTGCCCAGGCTGTAGTGCAATGGCATGATTTCAGCTCACTGCAACCTCCGCCTCCCAGATTCAAGCGATTCTCCTTCCTCAGCCTCCTGAGTAGCTGGGATCACAGGCATGCGCCACCATGCCCAGCTAATTTTGAATTTTTAGTAGAGATGGGGTTTCTCCGTGTTGGTCAGGCTGGTCTCGAACTCCTGACCTCAAGTGGTCTGCCCTCCTCGGCCTCCCAAAGCGCTGAGATTACAGGTGTGAGCCACTGTGCCCAGCCTAGGTAAAGAACTTTCTAGAGCACTAAAGTGAATAGTTCCATTGAGTTGTCCAGTCCTGACCCCTGATCCCAATGCCCATCAATGGCCTCAGACTTGGGCTTCCTTGCAGGCTGCTAGACCACTGGACATGTGTGGCAGGCACATCCACCAGGCTGTGGGGCCCCGTGAGCCTTCCCCTTCCCCAGCAGATTTTTCTTTTGAATGCTTGAACTCCAGAGGCCCCCCAAGGACTTCTGCCTTAATTAAAATTTAAATTCACAAATCATTTCTTAAACAGTCTCACAGGCAGCCAAATAATCGCAATCATTAGCAGGTGCTTGGAGTTGTTTTGCTTTAATGCTTTTTAAGGGTGGTGGATACATGGGTTTGGTCCCATCATTACTGCTGTCTTCTACCACCCCTCTCTCCACAAACCTTGCTCAGAGAACTTTGCTACAACCCCTTTGTTTTCTCTTGTAATAGAGAAGCCTGTGTTCCAGGTTCAGAATGCATTAACATGTCTTGTTCTGTCCCTACCCCTGTCTCCTGCAGCTTGCCCATGTCCCAGGGGCCATCCTTATTTGGGGACCAGCCAATTACCGGATAATGGCTTGGAGCACAGAGTGATGACTCATCACAAGGCTGGACAGGCTTCCCTAGGAGCCATTTCTGGGCCTTGGCATTGGGATAGGTCGTTTAGTCTGGCTATTGCTCCTGGGAATTTACAGGGTGCCCCACAGCTGTGCTTCCCCTAGTCCAGGGTTGCTGAACCTGGGCACTGATGACATTTTGGGTTGGATAGTTTGTTCTAGGGAGAATGCCCCATGCATTTTAGGATGTTTGACAGCATCCCTGCTCTCTGCCTACTATATGTCAATAGCAGCCCCCAGTTGTGACAAACAAATGTCTTGAGACACGGTCGAATGTCCCCTGGGACAAAATCTCCCGGTTGAGAAATGCTCTAGTCCAACAGCGTCTCTAGGATCAACACCCTTTTCTCAGTTCATTTTGTGTTGCAGGAATACCTGAGACTGGGTAATTAATAAGGAAAAATTGTTTATTTGGCTCTCGGTTCTGCAGGCTGCATAGGAAGCATGGCACTGGCATCTGCTTGTAGTGAGTGCTTTAGGGAGCGTCCAGTCATGGCGGGAGAAAAAGGGGAGCAGGCGTGTCACATAGTGAAAGAGAGGAAGAGAGAGAGAGGAGGAGGAGGTGCCACACTCATTTTAAACAACCAGCTGTCGTGTGAACTAATAGAGTGAGAACTCACTCATTACTGTGGGGAGGATACCAAGCCATTCATGAGGGATCTGCCCCCACCATGACCTTGACTTTTTATAACTTAGCCTTAGAAGTCACATAACATTTCTTCTGCCAAACGTTATAAATTGAGGCAGCCATAACCCCACCCTTATTCAAGGAGAGGAGACACAGACCTGAGCTTTTAATGGCAGGAGCATCAAAGAATTTGCAGCCATATTTGAAAATCACCACATCATTTCTATTCCCATGTTCACAGCTCTGAATTTTTCCAAGCCTTTAGCAGAGAATTCAATCCTACCTTGAATAATTTTTCCAGGTGTATTTACACCAAAAGCCTACTTCAATTAATCAGTTCTAATGCTGCAATTACCCAGCTTATATTTTCAGACACTCTAATAAGCACCACAAATGAATAGGAACTAAACTGATGGTGCATAACCCTCCACGATTAAAAAGACCACACTTGATTTCTCAAGCAGCCTTTACCTTTGTAAAATGAACTTCCTTCTCTCACTTGTATTTAGTACAGGAAAATGTTTCCTTAGGGTTGTGGTGGGGTTGGAGCAGATGGAAAGACATCTAAGAAAATGTAGCAATTGTCATAGAGATAAGTTTGTTTTTTTTAAAGAAATTGCATTTAAAAAATTATTATACTTTAAGTTCTGTACATGTGCAGAACATGCAGGTTTGTTACACAGGTATACACATGCCATGGTGGTTTGCTGCATCTATCACCCTGTCATCTACATTAGGTATTTCTCCTAATGCTATCCCTCCCCTAAGCTCCGCCCCCTGCTATCCCTCCCCTAACTTCCTCAACCCCTGGCAGACTCCGCTGTGTGATATTCCCCTCCCTATGTCTGTGTGTCTTCATTGTGCAACACCCACTTATGAGTGAGAACATGCAGTGTTTGGTTTCTGTCCTTTTGTCAGTTTGCTGAGAATGACAGTTTCCAGCTTTATCCATGTCCCTGCAAAGGACTTGAACTCATCCTTTTTTATGGCTGCATAGTATTCCATGGTGTATATGTGTCACATTTTCTTTATCCGGTCTATGATTCTTGGGCATTTGGGTGATTCCAAGCCTTTACTATTATGAACAGTGCCATAATAAACATATGTGTGCATGTGTCTTTATAATAGAATGATTTATAATCCTTTGGGTATATACCCAGCAATGGGATGTCAGGGTCAAATGATATTTCTAGTTCTAGATCCTTGAGGAATCACCACACTGTCTTCCACAATGGTTCAACTAATTTACATTCCCACCAACAGCGTAAAAGCGTTCCTATTTCTCCAGCATCTGTTGTCTCCTAGTTTTTTAATGGTCACCATTTTAACTGGCGTGAGGTGGTATCTCAGTGTGGTTTTGATTTGCATTTCTCTAATGACCAGTGATGGTGAGCTTTTTCTTATATGTTTATTGGTTGCATAAATGTCTTCTTTTGAGAAGTGTCTATTCATATCCTTCACCCACTTATTTTTGAGACAGAATCTCACTCTATCACCCAGGCTGGAGTGCAGTGGTGTGATCTTAGCTCACAAAGGTTAAGTTTTAAATGAAGACTGAAGCCTCATTAGTTTGTGATTTTTTTTTCATATTGGGAAGGATGTGGACTTCTATTCAGGCTCTAGGATCAAACAGTCTGGGCCTCAGTTTACTTATGTGTGGAGTAAGTGGTTGGGCTTGATATTTTCCAAAACCTCTTCCAGCTCCCAAATTGTCTGTGACTATAGTAATATTTGCCAAGGGCGATTTTCTAATCTCAATACCCAGAGGAAGCACCCGTGTAATAATCATATTCATTTGAATAACTTGCCTTCAAGAAATACTGCAGCACTTCTGGTAACCATACCTTTTATTCTGCATTTACATAAATACTACATGTACTTTTATGTAAGTGCTAGTATACATTTTCTTCTGCAATTTCCTTTCTCCCCACCACTATAACATATGCTAAAAAGCTTCCATCTCATTACATATAATTAAGCTTAATTCTTTTCCACTGCTACATAATAGTCCACTGTATGGATAACTTAAAATCCACTTTAAGGATTATTTAAGTAGACCATCTTGATGTAAACTCAAGTTTTTTTCATTTTTTTGCCTTTATATTAGCAATGCTTCAATAAATAGCACTGTGAATATGTCATTGTGATGGCAAATTTTATTTGTCAACTTAACTGGGCCTAAGGGATGCCTAGAGAGCTGGTGACACATTGTTTTGGGGTGTATCTGCTAATGCATTTCCAAAAGAGATTAGGATTTGAATCAGTAGACTGAGGAAAGAAGATGGCCCCCAGCAATGTGGGGGCATAATCCACTGAAGGCCCAGACAGAAAAAAAAGGTGGAGGAAGGGTGAGTTCTCTGTCTTGTTGAGCTGCAACATTCATCTCCCACCCTTAGAGACTGGAGCTCCTGGTTCTCAGGCCTTCAGACTCTGGGACTTACACCAGTGGCCTCTGCATTTCACTGGCTTCCCGGGTTCTTCAGCTTGCAGATGGCAGATCATGGGACTTCTCAGCCTCTGCAATCATGCAGCCAATTCCCATAATACATTTTGTCTATATATACTCTATTGATTCTCTTCCTCTGGAGAACATTGAGCAATCCAGTTATTTTGCTCCTATGCAGGTATAGTATAGAATAAGTTTCTAGAAGCAAATGTGCTGGGTCAAAAGTTATGGGCTTTTATAATTCTGATAGCTATCGACAAATTTCTCATCACAGAGAGCACACCAATTTGTTCCTCTATCAATAATGTATAAAAGAGCTTTGTCTTTCCACACAGGGTATGATCAAACTTTACAATTCTTCGCACTCTGATAAGGCAGAAATGGCTTCATTATGGTTTTAAGTGGCATTTCTCCTTTGTGAGTAAGCTATCGTCTTTTATATGGAAGAGTCTTTTGTATTTCTTTTTCTCAGAAATGTATTCTTATAGATTGTGAAAGGGCATACTCTAAAACATTTTTAATAGATGTTTTTATATTTTTTTGGTAAATCCATTCATGGCATTGCCTTGCCTTCCTCTTTTTTATTTTATTTTTTATTTTTATTTTTGAGATGGAGTCTCACTCTGTTACCCAGGCTGGAGTGCAGTGGCGTGATCTCAGTTCACTGCAGCCTCCGTTTTCTGGGTTCAAGTGATTGTTCTGTCTTAGCCTCCCAAGTACCTGGAATTACAGGTGTGTACCACCACGCTTGGCTAATTTTTGTATTTTAGGTAGAGATGGGATTTCACCATGTTGGCCAGGTTGGTCTTGAACTCCTGACCTCAAGTGATCCTCTCATCTCGGCCTCCCAAAGTGCTGGGATTACAGGCATGATCACTGCACCCAGCCTGTGCCTTCTTCTTTATGTCAGTTTCCAAAGTCACGTGAAAGCCCTTAGGCAGATGGTGGCAACCTCACTCTGTCACTCCATCCCTTTACGGTGTTCTTAGCTGTGTCTTTAGGTGGAACGTAGTGAGACAGCTGACACAGTGACCTTCAGTAACCACAGTATTTGTTTGTATTTGCCAGAAATATATTTGGCAGATAATATGAACCACCAAAGCTTTACTTTGACTCCCTGTTGCAATTTTTTCCAAGAGTCTCAGGAAATGACTGCACTTCATTTTTGCTGAAGCCTGTCTCTCTGCAGTACATTTTGTAATCATTGTGGGTTTTGTCATAAGAAAAAACAACTCATGGTCTTGGTAGAAAAAGTCAAACATCCGCTGGTTTCATCATTTATCTGCATCAGCTCTTTTTGCTGATAATGATGGTCACAAAACTTCTTTCTCTCAGCACCTCTTTCAGCCTGACTTTTAAGGTTTGGCTGGGGAGGAGGTAGGAAACCCAGGCTTGGCTCTAAGCCTAAGCCACACTGGTTAATGCAGTTAATCAGAAACTTTGCATTGTTAGGTTAATGGGCCCTTCCCAACTAGGGATAAAGATGATACTTTACCTGGATTTTCATGTCATCTTTATGTATGGGACTTTAAAATCCCAGAGGAAGGAAGTTTGGACAATTGGCTAGATTCCAGCATTTTCCACGCAGCAGATTCTGTGTTACGGATACTAAAATGAATTAATAAAATGCAGCCCTGGCGGGGTGCGGTGGTTCATGCCTATAATCCCAGCATTTTGGGAGGCCCAGCCAGGTAGATCATAAGGTCAGGAGTTTGAGATTAGCCTGACCAACATGGTGAAACCCTGTCTCTACTAAAAATACAAAAATTAGCTGTGCGTGATGGCGGGTGCCTGTAGCCCCAGCTACTCAGGAGGCTGAGGCAGGAGAGTCACTTGAACCCAGGAGGCAGAAGTTGCAATGAGCTGAGATCATACCACTGCACTTCAGCCTGGGCAACAGAGTAAGACTCCTCTCAAAAAAAAAAAAAAAAAAAAAAAAAAAAAAAAGCAGCCACCTGGGCTCAAGTAACTCCCACATCAAAGCAATCAAAGCAGGTCCCACCTATAAGCAGTTGTAAAAAGCATACATCTATAATAGAATGTATAAAAGAAATCTTCCCAATCTAATTCATAGAGGAGATAAACCTTGCTAAAAATATTACTATAAATTGCTGTTAGACAAGGTGGCCAGACCATGTGATCAAATCAGTGGAGATCTGAAATAAAAAGGTATGCATGTGTGCCATGATAAGTGGTGTTTCTGGAGCAGAAATTATGCATAGTGGTTGAAGAGGCAGACAGAACCTAGTGAAACCTGTTTGTTCTCTAAAAGATTTGTAATTTATCCCATAGGCTAACTTGTTTTCCCCATGGCCGGATACCCACAGATAGCATTTCACCCTGTAATAACTTCTCTTGGGTGTGCCTAGGCTTATGCACGATTACCAGCTCATTGGCTACACCTGCAGCCCGTTTTATTTCTGTCTGGTGAGTGTGAAAGAGATGAGGTTTCCACAGTCCTTACAAAACCTGGAGCTATCAGCATTGGAGCTTGGAGAGGAGTTGTAAAAGAAATACAATCTACCAACAGATATAATGTTTAAGTAGCTCAAACTTTTTACTATAGAGTTGAATCGTTTATGCATTTTGGTTTAACTTAATTCTTTTTTTAATTTATTTTATTTTTTAGATGGAGTCTTGCTCTGTTACCTAGGCTGGAGTGCAGTGGTTCAATCTCAGCTCACTGCAAATTCTGCCTGCCAGGTTCAAGTGATTCTCCTGCCTCAGCCTCCCAAGTAGCTGGGACACAGGCATACGCCACCACGCCTGGCTAATTTTTGTATTTTTAGTAGAGATGGGTTTTCGCCATGTTAGCCAGGCTGGTCTTGAACTCCTGACATCAGGTGATCCACCTGCCTCTGTCTCCCAAAGTGCTAGGATCACAGGCGTGAGCCACCATGCCAGCCCTAATTCAATTCTTTTTGCTGATTAAAGAATGAAAAAAAGCAGGAGATGGGACATGCAAGGGAGAAAGTGGGGACAGTTTAACTGGCCCAGCCAATTCTGTCCTCTACTCGTGGCATAAGAGAGCATGAGACAGGAAAACTGACGTTCATGCCTCCTCGTCAGCCTCTGTCTCCCATGTGGCTTTCATAACCTGAGGATCTCTCTGAGCCAAATGGGCATCTAGGGTTTAAAAACAGGTGTTTTTCATACAACCTGGGTGCCAAACACAAGATAAAGGTTTCACCAGAGATCCAATGAGTGACCAGCTTTTGCTGGGAGTCAGACTGGCCTGGCTGGCCATATGAAAAACCCAGCATACACTGTTGACTTTCCGTATCTGTGGGTTCCACATCCATGGATTCAACCAACTGTGGATTGAAACTACGTGGAAAAAAAATTGTGTACTGAACAGTTACAGGCTTTGTTTCTTGTCATTTCCTAAGCAATGCAGCATAACAACTACTTCATAGCCATGACATTGTATTAGGTATTATAAGTAATCAGAGATGAGTTAAAGTATATGGGTGAATGTGTGTAGGTTGTATGCAAATACTACACTACTTTATATCAGGGTATTGAGCATCCACCAGTTGTGGTGTCTATGGGGAGTCCTGAAACCAATCTCCTAAGGATACCAAGGAATGGCTGTGTTGTATTTAATGGGCACTGAAAGGGATTCAAGAGTTATTTTAATTACATGCTTTCTACTTGCCTTGTTGATTTTTAAAAACATAACAGCCAAATAGGAAGCAAAGTACTTTGTTCACGTTTCTGAAAGACAGTGAAGGAGACAGAAAACCTAAGTCCACAGTGACCTCATGATGTTCCTCTTTGCGTTCCCATCCTCTCACCATTCTTCTATTTCTCTAGGGCCTTCCTCCCTCAGCACAGCCCTGTGAAGCTCTCCCATCTCTTCCTCTACTCTGTATCCTTTTATTTACTTATTTACTTTGGAGTAGGGTCTTACTCTGTCACCCAGGCTGAAGAGCAGTGGCACAATCGTGGCGCACTGCAACTCAAATTCCTGGGCTCAAGCCATCTCCCCGCTTCAGCCTCTCAAGTATCTGAGACTATAGGTGTGCACCACCACACTCAGCTAATTTTTAAACTTTTTTGTAGAGATGAGATCTTGTTATGTTCTCCAGGCTGGTCTCAAACTCCTGGGCTTAAGTGATCCTCCTACCTTGGCCTCCCAAAGTGCTGGGAATATGAGTGTGAGCCACCACACCCAGCCTGTATTCTTTTATTATGTAAGATGATTGGCCTGTCTCCATCCAAGAGGAATCATTATTATTTCTTTTTCTTTTCTTTTTTAAATTATATCTTAAATTCTGGGGTACATGTGCAGAACATGCAGGTTTGTTACATAGCTATACACGTGCCATGGTGGTTTGCTGCATCTATCACCCCGTCATCTACATTAGGTATTTCTCCTAATGCTATCCCTCCCCTATCCCCCCACCCCTCAATGGGCCCCAGTGTGTGATGTTCCCCTCTCTGTTCATATGTTCTTATTGTTAAATTCCCACTTATGAGTGAGAAAATTCAGTGTCTGGTTTTCTGTTCTTGTGCTACTTTGCTGAGAATGTTGGTTTCCAGCTTCATCCATGTCCCTGCAAAGAACATGAACTCATCCTTTTTTATGGCCGCTTAGTATTCCATGGTGTATACATGCCACATTTTCTTTATCCAGTCTGTCATTGATAGACTATCACTGATGGGCATGTGGGCTAGTTCCAAGTCTTTGCTGTTGTGAACAGTGCCACAATAAACATACATCCACCATGGTTGAACTAATTTACACTCTCACCAATAGTGTAAAAGCGTTCCTATTTTTCCACATCCTCTCCAGCATCTGTTGTCTCCTGATTTTTAGTGATTGCCATTCTAACTGGTGTGAGATGGTATCTCATTATTTTTAAGGGATTATGAGTGGGTGGGCAAGAATTGCATTTTCTTTTTTTCTTTTTAAAGTCAGGGTCTCACAATCTCTATTGTTGCACTGACTAGACTTGAATTTCAAGGTTTATGTGACCCTCCCACCTTAGCCTCCAAAGTAACTTGGACTACAGGCTATGCCAGCATGCCTTGCAGGAATTGCATTTTTAATCATAAGATACTCTCTGTGTTATGGAATGAATTGTGTCCCCATGTACCCCAAAATTTTATGTGTTGAAGTCCTACTCCCCAGTACTTCAGAATGTGACAGTATTTGGAGACTGGGTTTTTGCAGAGATAGTTAAGTTCAAGTGAGGTCACTGGGGTGGGCCCTTATCCAACATGACTGGTGTCCTTATAAGAAGAGGATATCTGGGCCGGGCATGGTGGCTTACACCTGTAATCCCAGCACTTTGGGAGGCCAAGGTGGGTAGATCACGAGGTCAGGAGTTTGAGACTAGCCTGGCCAACGTAGTGAAACCCTGTCTCTACTAAAAATACAAAAAAATTAGCCTGGTGTGGTGACAGGCACCTGTAATCCCAGCTACTTGGGAGGTTGAGGCAAGGAGAATTGCTTGAACCTGGGAGGTGGAGGTTGCAGTGAGCTGAGATCATGCCACTGCACTCTCACCTGAGCAGCAGTGGGAAACTCCACAACCCTACTGACACGTTGATCTCAGATGTCTAGCTTCTGCAACTGCAAGAAAATTAATTTCTGTTATTCGGGCCACATAGTCTGTGATATTTTGTTTTGGCAGCCCTAATGCACTTTGGAAGGGGGTTCACTTACTCAAATAATGCCTGTCCCATTCCACTCCAGCCTCTTCAAATTTGTGCATGCAAAAGAAAACCATTCATCAACATTGGTACTTTAGTTGCTTTTGGTCATATATTACTTGTGATGCCCATCACAGTTTACTAGAAAACTGTAAAGACATTGTGGTGGGGGAGAAGGGGCTACAGGGGAATTCAAAGCAGAGGGGACATGATGGATCTGAGTTTGGGGAGATCACAGCAACATCAAGAGTGAAGATGGATGGGAAGAGGGCAAGACAGGAGATGGAGAACCACTAAAATGCTTTTTCATGCAATAGCGACAGGGATGGAGAATTGGGGGTGGGTTTGATAAATATCTGGGTATGAGAATAATGATATTTGGTGATAGAATTGGGGTGAGGAAAAGGAGTAGAGCTGGATGACTTCTATCTTTCTGGCTTGGGTATCTGAGTATATGGCGGCACCATCAATAGAAAGCAACTACAGAGTTTATTTGCATGCCACTGCATTCTAGAAATAACTGAAGTTAGCTTACACAAATACTGATCATGCCATAATAAATAGAAATAAATGGGGATAGTGGAGCAGGCTGCACTTGAAAGCTGGAAAGACAAAATGAAGAAAGAGTGAGGTTAGCATACAAATCCTCATCCAGGGATTCTTAACACTTGTCAGAGATGGACCATACATTTTGCTTTGGGCCAGCACATGACATTATTCACACTTGTCAGATTGGTCAGCGTTTCTCACCTCTTCCAAGGACCTGGAGTCTGAAAATTCTAACAGAGTGAAAATCTGGCTTTTGGTTTCTGGGTGTGAGAGGCACCAGAAATACAGGGAGAGACATAGATTGCATATTTGGAGACTCTTCACAGAGAAACGTGTGGAAAGTTTAAAAAATGTGGAGCATCCTCTGCCTCATCCTAGGGTAGGGTGGAATCTGGAGCTTGAGTTCAGAGACTGCCTGGGAAGATGGACTGTCTGTACTTTCACACAACAGTGTAAATCCCATTGATTTGGGAAAATGACATGGATGTGTCATATGCCTTCTGCAGTGCCACTTGACTGATTTACATAACATCGCTGTTTTTGCTATATGAATACACAGGTTACATAAGCAATCTGGCAGCTTACGTCTCATTACTGTCATTTCCAAAGTGTTAGATTTTTCAGAACAAGGAAACCTTTTCTGGTACAGAATCAAAAGTGAATGCATCCCCATCCAGACATGTTTTGATGATCCCTACATGATCACACCTTTGGAATATGCCCAGATAGCCAGTTTGATAGCTTTGGGTTGGAAAAGGGAATGGTTGTTCCCAAGCTGTCTTTCCCAGAGTGTCTACATCTTGCCAAGTGTTGAGAGGTTTATGTCTCTGCCTATGGGGTACCTTTCTCTGTGGAGAAAAGGTCTTTAGGACTTTTGAGAGTAAGCTCTGTACAGCTCTTGGCACTAATAATAACACCTTGATGGGTCTAGGATTGGTTGGGGCCTGACTTGCTGATCTTTTTGCTTTTATAATTTCAACTTTTATTTTAGATTCAGGCGGTGCATGCATAGATTTGCTACATGGGTATATTGCCTGATGCTGGGTGTGATACCAATGATCCAGTCACTCAGGTACTGAGCATAGTACCCAGTAGTCAGTTTTCCAACCCTTGCCCCTCTCTCCTTCCCCTCTAGTCGTCCCCAGTATCTATTGTTCCCATCTTTATGTGTCCATGAGTACCCAACGTTTAGCTCCCACTTGTAAATGAGGACATGCTAGTATGTCCAAGACGGTGTCTCCGTTCCATGAGTGCCTCTCTAGAAAGGATCTGACTGGCTACGAGCAGCATTGTGGAGTTGGTAAGTTTCTTCTATATGAGTTTACTCTTCCTTTTCTTTCATTGTGTACTAGAGCGATGGGATTGGCTTTGGAGTAGAGATTTGACTTTCTCTGGCAGGCCAAGCCATTTGGCATTTGCTTTTGTACAAGTAATTTAAATTCTCAGAATGGCAGCTTCCTCATTTATAATACTTACTTGTTTGATTTATTTATTTACTTATTTATACATACATAGCATTTTTAAAATTTTTATTTTATTAATTTATTTTTGAGACAGAGTCTCATTCTGTCGCCAGGCTGGAGTGCAGTGGTGCCATCTCAGCTCAGTGCGACCTCTGCCTCCTGGGTTCTACCGATTCTCTTGCCTCAGCCTCCCGAGTAGCTGGGACTACAGGGGCATGCCACCACGCCTGGCTAATTTTTGTATTTTTAGTAGAGACGGGGTTTCACCACGCTGGCCAGGATGATCTTGATCTCCTGATCTTGTGATCTGCCCATCTCAGCCTCCCAAAGTGCTGGGATGATAGGCATGAACCACCGCACCCAGCCACATACATACTTTTTAGGGACACACAGACTGGAGTGCAGTGATGTGATCCTAGCTCACTATAGCCCCAAATTCTTGGGCTCATGCAATCCTTGCACTTTAGTCTCCCAAGCAGCTAGGGCTATAGGTGCACACCACCATGCCCAGCTAATTTTTTATTTTTAGTAGAGACAAGGTCTTGTTTTGTTGCTCAGGCTGGTCTCAAACTCCTGGTCTTAAGTGATCCTCCCGCTTCGGCTTCCCAAAGTGCTGGGATGACAGATGTGAGCCACTGTGCTCAGCCACGTTACTTGTTTTAAATCAGATTACATCTGGCTCTAGGTTCTCATGAAGTAGAGTGTTGAGAAAATAAATCACAGGTTTGGTTAGGGGCATTCCCTGCCAGTTCCCAAAGATATACATGATCTTTTAAATCCCTTATGTTTGAGATGTAAAAATTAGGGAGGGGGAGAGCGTGGTGGCTTATGCCTATAATCCTAGCACTTTGGGAGGGCAAGGCGGGCAGATCACTTGAGGTCAGGAGTTCAAGACCAGCCTTGCTAACATGGTGAGACCACATCTCTACTAAAAATACAAAAATTAGCTGGGTGTGGTGGTGCGTGCCTGTAGTTGCAGCTGCTCGGGAGGCTGAGGCAGGAGGATTGCTTGAATCCTGGAGGTGGAGGTTGCAGTGAGCTGAAATTGTGTCACTGCACTCCAGTCTGGGTAACAGAGCAAGATAGTATACCGCCCCCCCAAAAAAAAAGAAGAAGAAAAAAATGAGGGAGGGGCCTGGACCTCAGCCCTTGGAGTCACCAGAGTTCCTGCTGCCCTTTCTGCTCCACGATGCTTCTTTGTTTGTCCTACTTACTTTCCCGGCTTTGTTCTCTCAACAGACCCAGGGGTGTTCCTCAAGACCATTGTATTTTCTTTTAGCCAGAGGTTCGACCACATGGAATTTTGCCAGTGCTCTCCAAGTCCTGGCACTGTATCCAACTACCCTGGTATCAAAGACAGCACTAGTTCTAACCACTTGTGAAAACCCCAGACCTCCACACTCTTCTCTGTTATGGGAGGTCATGGCTTTACCTGCCACCAGTCACCCCAAACCCCAACCATCTCCCCAGTCTATTTTTCTTCACAAATAAGCTTATGTTTCCTAAACAAAGCTGGGATGAGTCTTGTGTTCTGGATGTCTCATAGTGTCTACTGAGTTTATATTGACTCTAGTTCTCCTCAGCCGCCAGTTCCTTCTTCACTCGCATCAACAGAATGTTTAGCTACACAGGAAACACCTCGAATAGGGCTGACATTTTGCAGCCTGCCTCGTAGCTAAGGATAGCCAGGTGGTTGAGTTCTGGACAAAGGGATTTAGGTAGAAAGTGTGAGTGGCAGCTCCTGGGAGACTTATTTAGGGAACAGTTCATACCTGTCCTTTGATGTTCTTCTCTTCTATCCTGCTGCCTGCTATGCAGCTGTTGCCATCTTGGACCAAGTGCATGATGGTCATATCCTAAAAGATATCAGAGCAGTGAGTTGGGAGGGACTGAGTCATCATTTATAAGAAGAGACACAGAGAGAGGAAAACCCCTCTTGTCTGGCCCAGTGCCATGACGATTGAGCATCAAGGGGAGAAGCTCAAGGACCAAGGTTACCTGCTGAGCATGACGGAGCCCAAGAGAGCCCAAGTCATTAATGACATCACTTACCCTGGAGACTTCTCCCTCCAGACTCCTTTTGATGGGAGATGAGACATTTCCCCACTGCTTAAGCCACTTTTCTTTGGATATTTTATTGCCTAAGAGCACCCTAACCAATGGGATATAAAGAAGAAAGGTCTCAGAGCACCAAGGGTTGTTTACTTGTTTTCCAGATGAGACAGGGAAAATCCCTCTTGATCTTTTGAGCATGCTTCAGCAATGAACAAACACAAACAGGTATCTCAGTAAATGATGCCCCCATATGTAAAAAGCACAGCATGGAACCTGACACATTTAAGCAGCCAGTAAAAGGTAGCTATTTTTCTTTTTCTTATTAGCATAATGCCTCAATAAACATTGGTTTCCAATCCTGTCCCCTTGAGTGTCTCTCCCTTTGCTGCGAAGTTTCTCTGCACCTTGACATTCATCTCCCTTCTCCCCAGTTAAACCTGGCTCCTGAAATGACTGTCAACTTGCTCTCATTGAGGTGTCAGTGATAGATAAGGCTTAATGTATGACCTCATTCCCCAAACACTATCGGCTTGTCAGTGAGATTTACATTTAATAGAGGATTAAAGCCTTAAGCCAAAGGAATGAATCTTTAATAGTGAAATTTGAGGCACCAGAAGGCTTATGAAAAACTAGTATTGAAGGGGCGGGAGGGCCTCCTTGGCCATCCCAATTTTCTGAGGTGTTCTCATAAAGTTCCCCAAATTCTCCCAGATTTAAAAATGCCATGCCATACTGCAATTCACAATTGGCGGTTGGCAAACAGTATATTCCGGATGAAGCTTTGTGGAACTAAACGAGATTGGGGGTGGTGGGGGGGAATCATGAAACAAAGACACAAGAAGAGGGTGTCTCCATTCCAGAGGGAGTTGTCTGCCGAGTGAGTGAGTCAGGCTGCCTGAGCGTGTGGATGGAACTTCCCTGGGGCAGGTGCGGTGTTGAGCCACATCTGATGTTGACTTAGCAGTTTCCCACTGATTCTTGACCTTTTTTTCGTTGGTGGGTGGCGGTTGAGCTGTACCAAGTTATCTTTCTACCCTCCCCTCCCAGTTTCCTCCCCGAACCTCATCCTCATCTCAATTCTTCTCCCTGCTTGACCTGGCCTCTACAAAGTGCCTCTTTGGCCAGGCTTCTCAGATACTGTAAGACTTGGAATCTCCCTTCTCTCCTTGCCTTCATCCCTGAGTCTTTGGGCATCTTGGCCGGACCCCCAGCAGTGCAGAGCTGACGGGCTGCCTTCTGAGTCACTGGGATTTCTTCTCTGAGCTCCAGCTTGTGCTGTTTCCTGTTCGGCATCTCCTCTTGAGCATCCCACTGATTATTTAGTTATTTATTTTAATTCTTGTTGTTGTTGTTGAGATGGAGTCTCACTCTGTCACCCAGGCTGGAGTGCAGTGGCATGATTGTGGCTCACTGAAACCTCCACCTCCCAGGCTCAAGCAGTTCTCCTGCCTCAGCCTCCCAAGTACCTGGGATTATAGGTGCCCGCCACCATGCTTGGCTAATTTTGGTATTTTTAGTAGAGATGGGGTTTTGACATGTTGGCCAGTCTGGTCCCAAACTCCTGACCTCAGGTAATATACCCACCTTGGCCTCCCAAAGTGGTGGGCATGAGCCACCTCACCTGGCCCTGATTATTTACTTTTTTGAGATGAGGTCTCAGGCTCTGTCACTCAGGCTAGAGTCCAGTGGTGTGGTCATAGCTCCCTGTAGCCTTGAAGTCCTGGGTTCAAGTAATCCTCCTGCTTCAACCTCCCAAGTAGCTGGAACTAAAGGCATACTCTAAGTGCTAGGAACTACTAGCACCATGCCCAGTTAATTTTTAAATTAGAGACAAGGTCTCACTATGTCACCCAGGCTGGTCTGTAACTTCCAGCCTCAAGCAATCATCCTGCCTCAGCCCCCCAAAAGGGGACTCCCTCCAAAGTGCTGGAATTACAGTGTTAGCCACTCTGCCCAACCCCTAGTAATACTTTAAACTCAACACATGTGGGCCAAGTATCTTCCATCTGTCCCCTAGTTGTGCTCTCCACCTACCTCCATCTTGCTCCTTCCGTGGGAGAGTGAGTCAGTGGAACATCATCAACTCTGGCTGGGTTGACCAATTAGGAGAAGAGAGAGAGAGGAGAGAAGCAGGAGTGGGAGGCTGTGTGTTCATCCCCTAAAGGTGGCCTCAGCCAGATTGCATTCCTCCACCAAAAGCCTGCTCCTTTCTAATGGCCTTCTCTACCTACGTGACTCCCTCTTTCCTGTCCTTGTCCCTGCAGGCTTGCGGGCAGTGACAGCTTCTCACTGCTGCTGGCCTCTCACTCTTGAGGTGATTCCCCTGCAGGAGATTGGCATCACCTGGAAACACATTAAAATTGCAGATTTGAGGCCGCTTCCCAACCCTTCTGAACTTGAAATTAGTGGTGGGGCCCAGCAGTCTGCATCTTTTTTTTTAACTATTTTTTATTTTAAGTTCTGGGGTACATATGCAGGATATGCAGGTTTGCTACATAGGTAAATGTGTGCCATGGTAGTTTGCTGCACCTATCAACCAATCACCTAGGTATTAAGCCCAGCATGCATTAGCTATTTATCCTGATGCTCTCCCTCCTCCCATCCCACCCCCGACAGGCCCCAGTGTGTCATTCCCCTTCCTGTGTCCATGTGTTCCCATTGTTCAGCTCCCACTTCTAAGTGAGAACATATGGTGTTTGGTTTTCTGTTCCTGTATTAGTTTGCGGAGGATAATGGCTTCCAGCTCCATCCATGTCCCTGCAAAGGACATAATCTTGTTTCTTTTTATGGCTGTGTAGTATTCCATGGTGTATAAGTGCCACGATTTCTTTATCCAGTCTATCATTGATGGACATTTGGGTTGACTTCGCAGTCTGCGTTTGGACCAGATCTCTAGGCCTAGGTGATTCTGAAGCACTGTCATGTTTGAGCATCACCAAACTTCACCTTTCCAGCTTTGATATTAGTAACAGACTCTTCCAGTCATGCCAGTTATGCCAAATGAGCATTTTCTCTGTTTTCTGTTGCGATCCTAATGATATAATGATAATAGTCATGATAGAATTCAGATCCCCGCAACAAAAGTG
Source organism: Plecturocebus donacophilus (assembly GCA_004027715.1). Taxonomy (NCBI): domain Eukaryota; kingdom Metazoa; phylum Chordata; class Mammalia; order Primates; family Pitheciidae; genus Plecturocebus; species Plecturocebus donacophilus. Next base: position 17,364 of record PVKP010005389.1, read on the forward strand.
ACCTTTGTCTAGGGTTTCTGCCTCAGTGAATGCAACACCATGGAACTTGTTCTTATACATCTTTTAACTCTCTGCAGCTACCAGCCTGTCTGGTATATTGTAGGTACTCAATCAAGGTTCACTTCATTGGAAGTTTGTTTCTCTCTCTCTCCGTATACATCCATGCATCCATGCAGGCATCACCATATGGGTGCTGGGGATCTACAGCCAAATACGATATTGTGTTTGGTCTCATGGGTCTTCTGAGTTAATGGGTGAGATGTCAGCTGTCTAAGTTTCAGTAACACCATCTATTAATGGATCATAATATTACTGACTGCATGGGGTGGTTGTGAAGATGAAATAGGATAACACATATAGTGCTCTTGGCACAGTGCCTGACATTGAAACTATTCCATCCATTTTAGTATTATTTATTATTACTGCAATAGATGATAAAGCTTAAGCCCAGCTCGGAGACGAGAACAGGATTTGTGAACATCACTCCATGTCATGGGCATAAGCGTTTTACAAGTTACAGGGTCATTAAAGTACTTTGTAAATTACTTGGCATTTCATAAGGTGTTTATTTTTATTTTTATTCTTTAATTTTTGTGGGTACTTAGGTGTATATATTTATGGAGTACATGAGATATTTTGATACAGGCACGCAATGTGTGATAATCACATCAAGGTAAGTGGGGTGTCCATCAATAGCGTGTTTATTTGTACTGATCTGGCTGTTATGCTTGTCTTCATGTGATAGCTCTGTCTTGTTTATTCTCTTCAAGGCTACTCTTTAAGTTTCATTTCGACCTGCTTTTTATTCCCGTGTCAAAGTTAGCCAGCACAAAAGAGTAGCGTAATAATTTATTCTGGATTGAGACACCCTTAGGATCTGTCCATTTATTTCTTCCCTTCCAAAATGAATATAGTTTGTTATTGTTTTCATTAGTTAAAAAAAACTCTATGTTCATTGCTTTAAAAAATGAAATGATCAAAGCAGCACAAAATAATACTTTATCAGTTGAAATAAATCACTCAGAGATACCTCTTTTAACATGTTGCTGAAGCTTTTCCTGGACATACCATTATGCATTTCTCTGCAGCTCTCTCTAGTATTTCCACGTTACACGAATAGGGTCATTCTTTGCAGCCAGCTCACTTTTGAGCCAGAAACCATCTGCGGAGGCTCTGGGAAAATTTCGTCTGGGGATGTGCTCTTGCTCTCCCTTAGGACCACCAGATGGCGCTGCTTCTGAATTTATCAGAGTTTCCTGTCCCCAGGGCAGGCAGAAAGTAATACTCAGTGTCCCAATCTTGGGCCCTGGTTCATACCATCCCTATGGCCTAGGGCTGAAGGTGAATTGATTTGATTTTGTCTTCAATGACACCTGAAGAGGGCAGAAGTCACGCCCACACTGTAACATGCAGTGAATCTGTAGTTGCTCTTGGACTGAACAAGTTCTAATGTGTGTGTTGGTTATGTTTACACCTGTTTCCTCCTCCTCGCTTAGATCGTGAGATCCTTGCAGGAAGAGACTGAGTCCCCTAACCCAAAGTTCTGTGTCTGTAAGGCCCTCAATACTTATTAAGTCTCAAGAATAAGGTGGCTTGGGGGCCTGCTGTGTTGGCTCATGCCTATAATCCCAGCACTTCGGAGAGGCTGAGGTGGGCAGATCACTTGAGGCCAGGAGTTCAAGACAAGCCTGGCCAACATGGTGAAACCCTGTCTCTACTAAAAATACAAAAATTAGATGGGTGTGGTGATGGACGCCTGTAATCCCAGCTACTCAGGAGGCTGAGGCAGGAGAATTGCTTGAATCCAGGAGGTGGGGGCTGCAGTGAGCCGAGGTTGCACCATTGCACTCCAGCCTGGGCGAGAGAGTGAGACTCCATGTCAAAGAAAAAAAAAGAAGAAGAAAAGAGAATAAGGTGGCTTGGAAATCAAAAAGTATGTATTTTTGAAAGCTGAAAGACAAAAAAAGTATAAAAAGATTATTGACCTGGGAGTCAGATTTACTAGCCTAGAGTAAAAAGTATAAAAGATTAATTCGCTGGCTGACCTTGGACAAGCCTATTGACCTTTCTGGGGTCAAGCTGACTTACGTATAGGAGGTTGGATACAATGATCTCTTGGTTTCTCTTAGCTCTGACCTGTTTGGATACAAAAGCCCTTCTCATCTTTTGTTGTTGTTTTTCGTTTGTATTTTTGGGGGACGGGGGAGGTCAAATTGCATCTAGAAATGAATCACTGGGCACTGTCAAGAAACCTGGGAACTCAGGTCCTGGGGCATCCAGGGCAGGTCAGGCCTGAGCCCTGAGCTGCACTTAACAACCCACTCTCCTTGCAGGGCCATCAGTGCTGGCCGCACCAGCACAGCCCATACATCATTATTTGATTCCCTTCATTGTGCTAATTGACACGGGATGAAAAATATCCAGTGAAGGAAACAGCAAGTGCTTTCACATTCAGCCAGAGTGCCTGGCAAATGGGAGAAACTGCTGTAAAAGTTAACTGAGATTGAAAACGGGCCTCCTAATATCTTGTAGGGTGAATGTTTCCCTTTACCGGGAGCTGGATCTGATTGGCAATGTGAGTGAGCGGTGGAGACAGGGAGGGAGGGCGGCTTGGTGGTACCACGTCTGAAGCATAGACGTCGGGGGGAACCTTTTCAGACAGTTTAGGTCCAGATGTGGGGAGAACCAGATAGAGCAAATAAAGTAGGACTGAGAGGAGAGAGAGGGAGCTGCTCTCGTGACCTTTAAACTGTGGTGATGATTGTACCCCCTTCTCAGTTTGAAGTCTGTTGAGAATTATTTTCTCGTGAAGAGTCCAGTATTGGGTGAGGGGAATGTAGAATCTCTGGCTCTAGACCAGTCTGGGGGTAGAGGAGGTTGTACCCCAGAGGACATTAGGTAGTGTCTGGGGACACATTTGATTGTCATAAGTTGGGGGCAGGTAATATTAGCATCTCCTGGGTAGAGGCCAGGGAGGCTGCTAAACATCCTGTAATGCACAGGACAGCCCCCTCCCACGATGCACAGAATGATCCTGTCTAAAGTGCTAATAGTCCTGAGGCGAAGAAGCCCTGCTCTACAACATGCAACTTTGCACAGGTAACATTTCCAGATCATTATTTTATGAATCTATATTGCTAATTTTACCTGGTATGAGAGATTGGTGGTGAAGATAGCCCCAATTCTCCTCCATGTCCCCCCTGGCCATTGCAATATCACTTTGCAGCTCCTGCTATCGAGACATGGAGTCTGTTCCTCACTCTTTGAATCAGGACTGGCCTTGGGTCTTGCTTTGTTCAACAGAATCTGCAGAAGTGGTAGCTCTAAGTCTAGGCTTCAGAGGCCTTGTACAGGTCTGTTGTCTCCTGCAGAGCCCTGCTCTCCCACATGCTGTCAGCCAGGGTAATCTGCTGGAGGATGAGATACCACGTGCAGAACAGGCACACTGTCCCTTATCCTGTCGATGCTAAAAATGCAATTGCTAAAAATGCAAGTTAGAGCCCAGCCTAGAGTAAAACTATCTACTGACCAAGGACCATGGACCATGGACCCTAGCTGAGATTTTTTAAAAAACCCACCCAGGTAAGCCATAGTCTCCTGGGAAATAACAGATTCTTACTGTTTAAACCATTTAGTTTCAGGATGGTTCATTATGCAACAATATAGCTAATACACAAGGTCTTGAAATGAAGACTCAACGGTAAATTCCGAGGGGAGTGGAAAACATCTCAAGATTTGCTTCCTCTGTTAATAGCTGACATTTTCTTAAGTCCGATAGCTTTAAAGGAATCAAGATGTGCATAACTGCATCCTTTGATACCCAATTAATGGAGCTGGGCAAGATGTATCTGGAGACAAGTTTGCTAAAGGTCAATTTTATTCACTTGTATCTGGACAAGTTGCAGAAGTCAACTCTGACTTAAATAGCCAAAGGGCATTTGTGAGAAGGACACCAGGAAGCCGATGACTACACAGCCTTCAGGAACATCAGGAGTCAGGGCTGCTCCAGGGATCTTGGCAGGAGGGGCTTGTGGCTCTCCTTCCAGAATGCTGTCAAGGGTGACAGAGTCCTAAGCACCTTTCATCCCTATGTAATTTGTGCTCCAGATTTGAAGACCAGGGTGAAAGAACCTCATTGGCTTTCCTTGTGTCACCTGCCCCGCTAATAGAGGTGGTATCATTTGATTGGCAGCTCTGCCAGCCCCTAGAGTGGAAAGAGGCAATCAGACAGAAATAGAAGGTACCCTCTGCCTCCCTCCTCCCCACCCTTCCCCCTGCCACCCACAACGCTGGAGATTGGGAAAGGTGGAATTAGGAAGTATGTTTAGGATTTTGGGTGTGTGGTCTGGACCTCTAAGATGGCTCATCATGGCCTAGCTGGAAAATGCAAGGGCTTCATCAGAAATTAAAAATCAAATGTAACAGTGCTGTTGACTCTCATATGATTCTCCTGTCACCCCTCACTTGTCATGTGGGTGTCAGCATGTGAGGTACTGGGGGTTGAGATATGGAAAGGGGAGTAAGAAGGCAGATAATCCTTCTTCTCCTTCTTCTGAGACAGGGTCTTGCTTTGCCGTCTCCCAGGCTGGAGTACAGTAGCATGATCATGGCTCACTGTAGCCTTGAACTTCTGGCCTCAAGCAATCCTCCCGCCTCAGCCTCCTGAGTAGCTCAGCCCACAGGCATGGGCCACCCCACCTGGATAATTTTATTTCTTATTTCGTAAAGATAGGGCCTTGCTATGTTGCCCACGCTGGTCTCAAACTCCTAGGCTCAAATGATCCTACCACCTTGGCCTCTCAAAGTGTTGGGATTACAGGTGTGAGCCACTGCACCCAGTCGTAATCTGACTTTTGAAGCACTCTGTATCCATTGCACTCTAGCCTGGGCAACAGAGAGACATTCTGTTTCTAAATAAATAAATAAGTGTTACCTCCTAGTACTATTTCTATTCCTGTTGTCAGCTAGCAAACTGATAGCCGGGGTCGGAACTGTGATAGCTGTTTGAGTCAGATTTGGACCAGGATGTTTTCTGCCACTTACTCCAAGGAGGTGCCAAGGATCAGCCGGAGGTCCTAAAAGTCTCTGGGTCAGACATTACGTTTCTGTTGTCCGTAAGTCAACCCAAGACCCCCAAAGTGTCCCAGCTATAGAGACACATGAATAACCAATTTCCCACTTGTAAATTAGGAGGGCTGAATGCAATATGAAGTTTACAACTATTTTTAAAAATTTTTACTTCAAGTAAAATCTTATATTGAAGTTCAGCACATATAATCGATACATTTGGCCGCCCCCTCTTCTCCATAATGGCTCTGAAGGTATCTCCAGGGCCCTCTTGGTTTTGAGGACCGCTTGTGAAGCCCATGAGATCCCTGACATTGAGGCCTCTCCAAGCTTTGAGGAAGAGACACAACGTGGAGAACAGGCAAATGGCCCTGTCCTGTCCACGCTAAAAATGCAACTGCTAAAAATGGAAGATAGAGCCCAGCCTAGAGTAAAACTATCTACTGACCAAGGACCACGGACCATGGACTCTAGCTGAGATTTAAAAAAAAAAAAAACCCACCCAGGTAAGCCATAGTCTCCTGGGAAATAACAGGTTCTTACTGTTTAACCCACTGAGTTTCAGAGTGGTTCATTATACAACAATAGATAGCTAATACGCAAGATCTTGAAATGAAGACTCAACAGTGAATTCTGAGGGAATGGAAAACATCTCGAGATTTGCTTCCTTTGTTAATAGCTGACATTTTCTTAAGTCCAAGTACAGTTCTTCACATGTACTCAGAGATGGGAGGAACTGGTCATGTTCAGTGCTGAGATACAGAAGATAGACATGGTGGAGAAAACCAGGGGGCTAGCAGATACTGGAGCAAGTTCTCAAAACAATGGAAATGGAGGTCATTCGGCATTTTCACCAAAGATGAGCGTGCGCCCTGGGGAGGTAGCTTGGCACAGAGCTGAAGAGTCTGTAGTGTTAAAGACGAGCAGTCTCAGATTCCAGCCCCCTCGATTCTGCCACAGTTAGCTGGATAGTCTTCTTATGGCTCTGAGCCTCAGTTTTGCATCATCTGCAAAATGGAGAAGCAACAGTATGTACTTCCTAGAGCTGCTGAGAGAATTTCAGTGTGATGATGAAAGCAAGGTGGTTGTAGAGTACCTGGGATGGATGGAGTATGAAAGCAGCAGCTAGGTGTGGTGGCTCACACCTGTAATCCAAGCACTTTGGGAGACCCAAGCAGGAGGATTGCTTGAGGCTAGGAGTTTGAGACCAGTTTGGGCAACATAGCAAGACACCATCTCTCAAAAAAATTTTAAAAGTTAGCTGCGTATGGTGGCAGGCACCTGTCGTCCCAGCTACTCAGGAGCAGAGGTGGGAGGATAGTTTGAGCCCAGAAATTTGAGACCAGATCAGCCTGGGCAACAGAGGAAGACCCTGTCTCTACAAAAAATAAAGTAGCCAAGCATGGTGGCTTACACTGGTAGTGCCAGCTACTTGGGAAGCTGAGGTGGGAGGATGGCTTGAACCCAGGAGTTCGAGGCTGCAGTGAGCTGTGATTGCACCACCAGGTAACTCCAGCTTGAGTAACAAAGCAAGACCTCATTTGAAAAAAAGTGTATTAGCTGTTGGCACTATTAATATTCTTGTTGTCAGCTCGGAAGTGGATAGCTCGGATCAGAGCTGTGAAGCTCCTGTTCTTCGGCTTCACTGTGCTGCTTCGTGCAAAAAAGGAAATGAAGAAAAAGGAGAGCACCTCTCACCTTTGATAGGACTTTGCTCCCAGCGTTCTCTTCTCCAAGGCCAGGGGTCCCAGTCCCCACTCTCTCTCTTACAGAGAACCATTTACTTTGCTTTTCATCCCCTCACAATAACTTCAGGAGCGAAATTAAAGCAATAAGAGCTAAACTGTCTGTGATCGGAGAACAGAGCATGTGATAATGATATATAAAGCTTAAAAGCACTAAGTGGGCAAAACTGGTGCGACAGAAGTGAGTAAAACCAAGACAAATCCATCCCTTGAGAGCTATAACACATAACTCAAATAACGGGAGCAGCAGGGGTCCGTTATCCTTTGGAAGTGTGGTTTGCGCTCCCGTGGAGCACAGCCTCTGCACAGCATCCGTAATTCCCCGTGTGCGTAGGGCTGGTCACCACAGCCTCAGGGGAAACTGCTGGTTGGATCAGGGTTGCTGCTGCAGCCTGGGTGCACGCAGCCCACCCTATCTGGCAGCAGACATTTGAGGCCTAACCTCAGCAGTAAGATGGAGAGAAGAAAGAACTGGATGGACACTGAGAGGACTCAGATTTTATTTCTGCCTCCACCGTTTTCGAGCTTTGTGGCCTTAATTAAGTTATGTCACCTTTCTGAACCCTTTTTTTTATTTTTTTAAACTTTCTGTTTAAAGTTGTGAGTCTTGACCAGGTGCGGTGGCTCATGCCTGTAATCTCAGCACTTTGGGAGGCCGAGACAAGCAGATTATGAGGTCAGGAGATTGAGACCATCCTGGCTAACACAGTAAAACCCCGTCTCTACTAAAAGTAAAATATTTAAAAAATTAGCTGGGCATGGTGGTGTGTGCCTGTAGTTCCAGCTACTCAGGAAGCTGACAGGAGAATTGCATAAACCCAGGAGGCGGAGGTTGTGGTGAGCTGAGATTGCACCACTGCCCTCCAGCCTGGACAACAGAACGAGACTCCATCATAAAAAAAAAGTTGTGGATCTCAAAGTGGGGTCCCTAGAGGAAAAGCATCGGTATCAGGAACGTGTTAGAAATGCAGATTCTTGGGCCATGCCACAGACCCATGGAACTAGAAACTCTGGGGATGGGTCCTAGCAATGTATGTTTTAATGAGTCTTCTGATACATGCTGAAGTTTGGGAATGAGTCTTTCATAGAAAAATGATCCCAACTTGTTTTTATTCCCTGGCACCCTTAACTCATTAATAAGGAGGGCAGGGGCTCCATGTTAATGGGAGCTAGCTGGGCTTCCAGGAAGTTCCTGGACTAAATCACAAGAGCTTTTGTTCCAGGAGACATTTGGAACATGTTGTGGCAGGAGGATTATTTATTTATTTATTATACTTTAAGTCCTGGGATACATGTGCAGAATGTGCAAATTTGTTACATAGATATACACGTGTCATGGTGGTTTGCTGCATCTACATTAGGTATTTCTCCTAATACTATCCCTTCCCAATCTCCTCACCCGCTGCTATCCCTCCCCTAGCTCCCCACCCGATAACAGGCCCTGGTGTATGATGTTCCCCTCCCTGTGTCTGTGTGTTCTCATTGTTCAACACCCACTTTTGAATGAGGACATGTGGTGTTTGGTTTTCTGTTCTTGTGTCAGTTTGCTGAGAATGATGGTTTTTAGCTTCATCCATGTCCCTGCAAAGGACCTGAACTCATCTTTTTTTGTGGCTGCATAGTATTCCATGATCTCTTGAGTCTGGGAGGTTGAGGCTGCAGTGAGCCGTGATCAAGCCATTGCGAGGTCTCCATACTTCTCGAGAATTTGCTGCAGGTGTGTGTACTTCCTTTTTTCCAGGCCTAGCTGACCTTTCTCCCTTCCTGTCCTTTGTTCTCTCCCCCTTTCTTTCTCCTCAGACACAATAAGTGCTTTCAGGCTGGGAAAAGTTCGGGGAGATAAGAACTTGTCTCTATCCAATAGCAATTTTTCTGTATTTTGTAGAATTCATGCCCTAACTCTTTTTAGGTGTGGGCTTTTGAAGCTTAAAAGCTCACGTTTGGAAACTCACAGTATGAGGCTTTTGAACTTTAAAGCCTTTTCCTTTGCTTTTCTGCAGCCCCTTTATTAGGTAAATAAATGCTGTTAAATCCAGTCATTGCTGGAGTCAGGGAAAGGAAAGAGTGAGTAGTGAGAATGACGAGGAGGAGCGAGCACAGGCAGTGATTTCAAAGGTAAATGTCTTGCCACATAAACTTGTGATATAAATAAAGAGAGGAACAGGCATTCCACTGAACATCTCTGGGCGACATTGCTCTTTATTTAAAAAATGCTACACACCTTGTTTTATTGAGACTTCTGGAACCCAAGTTAGGAACGCCACTTATGTGCATATTCCTATGCCAACTTTCCCTCCCACATACCATTATGATAACTCTCCATCCCTGTAAATAACCTGGGGTCTCTCTTCCTTCTGACCCTTGCAAAGTGTAGCTAGCCGGAGCGATCCATTTCTATCTTTCATGACATCCGTCTGGTACTACTTTGGTGAGAACTAGATAAAAACTAGAAGTGCTTTGTGTCTATTTTAAAACCTTATTATGCTGGTTTCAATGTGCTTTTTAGTAGTTACAACTCTGAGAAGCATGGATTTTGCAGTTCCACACTTTTGAGCATGATCTCACTGTTGTGTATCTGGGTAAAAGGGGATTTAAAGGCATCTCAAGGAGCCAAGCTTCCATCTAATGAGAAATGCAAAGAACACACAAGGGGGCCATTCCTGGAAGTGTGAAACTCTTGTGTTCAACAGAACCGAGAGGGGTCAGGTGCACATTTACATTTCAAATTGATGTAATGCATTAGAGTTTATAAAGAATATTAACATGCATTAATCACGAAGATGGAATTTTAACAGCCAACTGTTATGAGCCGCATTGGAATAAGAGGGATTCATAGTATTTAAGGACCTGCCAGAGAGGGACTGATAGTATTTAAGGACTAGTTACAAAATAGGCTGGTCGCAGTGACTCACACCTGTAATTCCAGCACTTTGGGAGGCCGAGGCAGGAGGATCGCTTGAGCCCAGGAGTTCTAGATCAGCCTGGACAACATAGTGAGACCTCCATCTCTACCATTTTTTCTTTTAATTAGCCGAGAATGGTGGCATGTGCCTTTAGTCCCAGCAATCTGGGAGACTGAGGCAGCAGGATCACTTGAGCCTGGGGTGTTGAGGCTGCAGTGAACTATGATCACACCACTGCACTCCAGCCTGGATGACAGATCCTGTCTCCAAAAAACAAAAACATGCAGAGAGTGAAAAAATAGTAATAGAGTATATTTCTTTGAATCATACCTTCAATTGCATGTGCTCCTTGGTTAAGAATACTCATTGAGGATTATATTTAACTTTTAGTAAAATGTTCTGTTTTATATAGAAAAACCCTTATTAGAGCAAAATATATCTTAGTAGTGGTAAGCTGTGTTAACTCTAATTAATACCACTTTGTAACCACACTACAGGAAAAATGATCTAGAGGGTTTTCCAGTATAAATATAGCAGTGCCACTAGGTAGGCACTGTGATGTGGCAAGGAAAATGGCTTCAGCCAGGCTAAAATGTAATGGCTTCTCAGGCCCACAGGCTACGTGATAAGGCACTACGATTAATCAGGCCAACGCCAGGTGCAGACACCAGCCTCATTTCAATGGAATTCAAGAACTCGCCGCTCAGGGTCACACGGACCCTGAGAAGAAAATCCCCTGTCTCTAGCTGCTGGCCTTGGCTTCTGAACAAACTGCTTGCTTACTGATATTGGGAGTTTTCACTGTCTCTAACTGCTGACCTTGGCTTATGTACAAACTGTCTGCTTGCAAAGATCCCCAGCCCCCCGCCACGCCCAGTCCACGGAAAATCCCCCAGCCCCTGGAAGAAGTGTTTTTCAGTATAAAACCCCAGCTCTCCCTCAACTCGGGGCCACGGGTTGGAGAGACATGAGTCCTCTGTGGTCGCCGGCAATAAAGACGCTGCAATTCGTCATACTTTTGTCTTGGTGCTGATCTTATCTCACTAAAAATACAACAGGCACAAGTGCCAGAGTGGTTGCATGAATTTGGATTCCCTGGAAGGTTCTGGGAGAGGGAGTGACAGAACCCAATCCTGTCACTGGTGGGTTCTTAAGATGACCACAGGTTCCCATTTTCCCACAGCCCTTGTCCAGTCTTGACCAGTGGGCAGACAGCACAATTCTAAATTCAGTCACTGCCCTGACTTGCTCCTCTTGCTTAGCAGAGAAAGGACAGTGACTGCCTTACCTGGAAGGTTGTGCTCTTGTCTAGCAGAGGGAAGATGAAGAGGTGCAGAGGATGACAGCCTGGGGGCAAGATGACTTTTGCTGGATGTCAGAAATGCCAAGTCAGTTGCTATCCTGACTTTAGTTCTTCAGCCCAACGTCCCATTTGAGGCGCATATTCCTTTGTTCTAGGGATACACCCAACTGACCTGTTTCATGGAAGGAAATAAGAGTTTGGCTTTGGCTGTCAGTTTCTGAGAGTAATTAAAGGGTTTGCTCCTCATCCTCTGAGCCGTGCTATAATACACCAACCAAAATGACCACTTGGCAGTTTGCAGCTGAACTCAGACATTAAATAGTCAGTTACATCTCTCTCCTCAGATAACGAATGGCTTGGATGCCACTGTGGAGGGGTAATTGGAATTTAGCTACCATGGGAATACTCTACCTTAATTGCTGTACAGGATGACAGTAAGGGGGTCCAAGTAGCAGAGTACATCCCCATATCTGTTTTTCCTTGGCTTGGCAGAGGTGTGGGTAGTGCTGGTGTATTAGTCAGGGTTCTCTAGAGGGACAGAACTAATAGGAGAGATGTATATATAAAGGGGAGTTTATTAAGGAGTGTTTACTCACACAGTCACAAGGTGAGGTCCTATAGTAGGCTGTCTGCAAGCTGAGGAGCAATGAGCCAGTCTGAATCCCAAAGCTGAAGAACCTGGAGTCTGATGTTCAAGGGCAGGAAGCATCCAGCACAGCAAAAAGATGTAGGCTGTAAGACTAAACCAGTCTATTCTTTCCACGTTCTTCTGCCTGCTTTTATTCTGGCCATACTGGCAGCTGATTAGATTGAGCCCATCCAGATTGAGAGTGGGTCTGCCTTTCCCAGCCCACTGACTCAAATGTTAATCTCCTTTGGCAACACCCTCACACACATACCCAGGAACAATACTTTGTATCCTTCAATTCAATCGAGTTGACACTCAATATTAACCATCACTGCAGGGTTCTCCCTCTCCCAGGACTTTCCAGGGAATTCACATTATTAGAGATAGAAGATAAGGAAAGACTATTGAATGGAAGAGTTGCCTTAGTGATATTGAAATTGGAGAGAAATATACAATGCTGCCTTGTTGCAAACTTCCCCATGAAGAATGCCTTCCTACCTTGGGTCTATGAGAATGGCTTTTGTAATAGGGTGTAGCAGAAAAAGCAACAGACTAGGAATCAGGCAGTCTCTGCTCTGCTGTTTATATCCACCTAATTCCTAGAACCCAGACATTCCCAGTGCATGTTTAGATGGCCTTCTCTTCACCCTCTCTGATTCCTGGTTAATGATTTCTTTGCTACCCTGACTCATGAGTTTCGGGACTCATTAGCAGCAAGAAATAGAAAACCGAGCTCAAACTGACTCAGGCTAAAAAAGGGTATCTATTGGCTTATGTAACTGATCTAATTGTAGGCATTGCTGGTTATAAGGGCTCCTTTGATTTGATTGGGATTCTGTTTCTTGCCATCTCTCAGTTCTGAGTTCCTTTTTGTTGACTCCATTTTTAGCAGAGTCCTTCCTCCTGATGATGAAATGGTTGCCAGAGATGCTTGGCTTATATCCTCAAAGCTTCAACTTCAGTAAAACAGAGAGCCTGCTTCTGTTTCAGCAATCTCAGTAGTGTGTGTCACTAACTTTAGAAGGGTGATGCTCCTGATTTGGGGCTAGATCAAGTGTTCCCCATGACCAGGTGCGGTGGCTCATGCCTGCAATCCCAGCACTTTTGGAGGCTAAGGCAGGCAGATCACTTGAGGTCAGGAGTTCGAGATCAGCCTGGCCAACATGGTGTAACCCCATCTGTACTAAAAATACAAAATATTAGACAGGCATGGTGGTGGGTGCCTGTAATCCCAGCTACTCAGGAGGCTGAGGCAGGAGAATCGCTTGAACCCAGGAGGCAGATGTTGCAGTGAGCTGAGATCATGCCACTGTATTCCAGTCTGGGCAACACAGTGAGACTCTGTCTCTAAAAAGAAAAAAAGTCCATCCTCACATCTGTGGGAGAGGAAGCCCCACTTGAATCACTTGGGTTAAAAGTAGGGGAAGGGTTGATCCTAGGTGAAAAGTAGGTAGTGCTATTACAAGGAGAGGAACTAGATGGATGTGAGTGACCCAACCATAAACACCCACTCTCCCTCAGCTGCCAAAACAGCTCAAGGGTTCCTCAGTAGCAGGAATTTTATAGAACACTGCTGTGAGTTCTGATACGAGGTATGTTGCAAATACCTAAAATTACCTGGAATTTGTAACAAGGTTTTATTCTGAAAAATAAGTTGGAGTGGATTCAGAGTTATCCTGGTAGAGCTTTTCAGTGATGGATATGTGAACATGTCTTATACGGTTGGTTCTATTTATGTCAAACTTAAAAAATGTTCACGACAAAAAAGGTATCCCCTAAAGAATATAAATTTTACTCATTTGTTGTTCTGTTTCCTTTGGAGAGCCATTTGGGACCTCTGAGGGTGACTCCTCCTGCCCCATTTTCCCCAGAGTTCCTGCAGAAGTGAATATCTACAGCTCATATCTGATGTGGTCTTATAATTTAGCAGGGGATATTTTTATGCCTGTGTGATAACTGTCTGATAAGCCTGCAAATTCCCTGAGACTCAGGAGTTTCCAGAATTCTTACATTTCCCACTGTTCCTAGTCAATGTTTTGCACATGATGGGCGCTCAGCAAATGTTTGATGCACAGGCTGACAGAGACCAGTTAATTTTGCTTCCCTCCATGGCTGCAGCATGCATGGTGACAGCTGAGAGGTCATTGTCCTTGGACAGGCAAGGATGATGGACAGCTCTCCACAAAGCCGCCCTCGTCTGGAAGAGTAATTCAAAGCTATGTCAGGACTTCTTCTGGGGTGCAAATTTATGCATTCATCTATTGTCTCACCCATTCACTCACATACTCAACCCTTCATTTATTCATTCCCTTACTTATTTATACATTCACCCAACACTTATGAGTGATTGTTCCATGCCAGTTATTCCACTTGACCCTGGGGATAAAATGGTTCATGCAGCCTGTCTCTACTCATCTGAATGGGCAGAGGAATGATGGAAGAGTGACTCCCAGTATAGTCAGGACACTAGGACAGCAGCACCACTCACTGCTACAGCCTCCCAGCCCTGCAAACTCAAAGCAGTAGCAGGAAGGCCCATCCATGTCTCTGATTTTGCTCATGATCAGATGCTAAATTATCAGTATATTCCTTGTATGTGGCTGGCAGCCCTTGCTGCAATGCTTTGGTTGTAACGCAGCAGGTTGAAAATCTTTCTCTGTCTCTTCCTCTCTATCCTTGTTGAACCTCTTAAATCAAATCTGCATTGGCTTTTCTTTCAAGGAGAGGACAGTGTGAGCATCTGCTTAGCTATCTCTGGCTTCTCCAAGTGTGGTTCTTTTTGTCTCCACAATGACAAGAGCTTTATTGAATTTTGAGAATTATATTCATTTTCTTTAAGCTATTTATTATGTGCCTACTGTGCATCAGTAAATTTACATGTGTTATCTTTAAGATGGGTTTTGTTGTTGCCTGCTTAAAAGTGGGAAAATACATGAAGCCTGAGAAAATGATTTGAACAATTTAGATAAGTACAAGGAAACTCAATAATCAAAATGTTAGTATTATTTATCTTGAGTTTCTTCATATAGGAACTCGGAAGCCCGTCCACCTGCCTGCCTTGAATTAGAGCTTCCATTAGCTGTCTGACCTTGCGCAAACTACTTAACTCTCCACATCTGTCAAATGGGGATAATAATAGTAACTATCTCCCAATATTGTTGTGAGGATGAAATAAGCTAATACTTAGGAAAAGCTTGGAACAGTTCTTGGCACATCTTAAGTGTGATATGTGTGAGCTCCTTTCTTGATTCTCATTCTGTGTTGAAGAGGACTTTTACAGAGGAGACTCAGGGTAACAGTGGGGCTGCCTAGACACGTGGAAAATGTTATGCTGGGGGCTTAACCTAACTTGGTTTGAAGCCTGGCTCTGCTATTTTCTACCAGTGTGATCTTGACTTAAACTCTCCAAAGCTCAGTTCCTCACCCATAAAATGGTAATAACAACACCAATTTAATTGAAAACACATGCTGACTATGCCATGATAAATAGTAGTTATTATTAAAGAGAAACGCAGTAAAGAAGATCCCAGGGGGAGGTGAATAAATTAAGCATGATGACGGGCCTTGTTACTTCCCTATCTTTCTCTTCCTCCAGATTTGTTCGAGGTCTCATCATTACTGGTTTGCATTTCTATTTTAATCATGTTATAGGTTTACAGTATTTCCCCTCCACCCTGCACCTTTATATGCTATAATTTGGGTACTATTTTTACACAACGAGGCCATTTTTAACCGAGAACAGATTCAATTGTCTTTCAGCATATATCATTGTTTATCTTAATTAATGCTAAAATATTCTTAGGAGGAAAAACACATCCCACAGAGTATTATGCAAAGAAATGTAGCATTCATTTTTGCCTCCCCTTTTTCTAGCATATCAATTTATAAAGGTTTTAGCATCCTGTTATTTGAGTGACAATAATGCATGCTCTTAAACGCAGACACCCATCTGTGGGAAGCAAGTCACAAGGCGTCAACAGCAGCAAGGTGTGTGTTGCAGTGGAGGTGGAGGATTGACAGCTGAAAGAAGAAGGGGATTTTGCTGGTGAGAATAATGCCAAGTGAAGTCATAGGCTTCGTCTCTGATTGATCCATGGAAACATTCCTTGAGTAGAGCTGAATCTAGCTAGACTCCATGCTTGGAGTCTTTCTTGCTAAGGCTCCTGTAACTCTAAGCCCAGATGATGGACATCATTGTTTTTACTCATCATCCATTCTCTTTTCTTCTAATAAGACGCCCCATGCACCCCTTGGGGAATAATCTTTTCCACACTTAACTTAGGTGGTTTGCCTCTCCCTCCAGCTCTAGGGTGGACATGTGATATAGATCTGACCAATCAATATCTACTATCTTCCTGGACACATTGATTGGGCTTGGGATAGCCATGTGACCCAATCAGAGCCAATGAGACTCAGTTTTGAGACTTTAGATAGAACCATTGGGAAAGAGGGGTTCTCTTTCTACTGGAATGCTGACCTGGTAGAAATATTACCCAGAGCTGCCTGTGACCTTCTTTACTATGAAAAGGGGAGAGCTTGCCAAAGAATTAAGTTGTATTAGTCTGTTCTCATGATGCTAATAAAGACATACCTGAGACTGGGTAATTTATAATGAAAAGAGCTTTAATGGACTCACCATTCCACATGGCTGGGGAGGCCTCAAAATCATGGCAGAAGGCAAATGAGGAGCAAAGGCATGTCTTACATGGTGGCAGGCAAGAGAGTGTGTGCAGGGAAACTCCCCTTTAAAAAACCGTCAGATCTTGTGAGACTTATTCACTACCATAAGAGCAACATGGGAAAGACCTGTCCCCATAATTCAATTAGCTCCCACTGGATTGCTCCCACAAGACATGGGAATTAAGAGAGCTGCGATATGAGATGAGAGTTTGGTAAGGACACAGCCAGACCATATCAGAAGCCAACATGAAAGAAAACAGAACTGAGAGTTGGAGGCAGACTCTTGATGACAACTCCTGGACCCTGGATCAATTTTTGTTTAAAGCCAGTTTGCACTTTGCATCTTTGACATAAGCCACTATATTTCCTTTATTTGTTTAAGCTAAACTAAGTCATTTTTAATTTAAAGAGTTCAGAGAGGTGCAGAGTTTCAGTAGAGAACTGTAAAAAGCCAGGATACTCTTTAGATTAGAAGGGAATAATGTGGTGTTGACTGCATCTGGGAAAATGTGCATCTGAGGGCATCTTGCATCCCAAACCCACTTGTCTTCCTAGTATCAAGCAGTAGTTTGGTATTTGAGAAGTTCCAAGTAGCCCTTAAGACACACAGTCATACTAGAGAAACTCCTAAGAAGCTGGGTAACATTGTGATATAAAATGTGGAACTTCACTAGGTTATGTAAGAACCTCTGAAAAGGGTTGATAAGAAGTGTGTACATTAGGTGCGTAAAGAACTAGGTGTAGAGGAACTAGCCTAGTACAAAAGGGATCTAGTGAATTTGGATTCTACCCTACTCGAGCTGATGTTTGAGGTGTCTGATCTAAGTAGGGGCTTGGGGGCAAAATTATGACAAGCATCTATAGGAAGTCACTATCTTTTATCGAAAATTTGTTGTGAACCAGATACTGTCCTAAATGACTTACCTACACTGTTGTATTTAATCCTCTCAACAACCTGATGAGTTACGCATCTTATTTCTGTTTTATGTGTAAGGGAACTGACGCTTAGAAAGCTGGAGTGACTTGGTCTGCCACGGCTAGGATTTCAACTCATGTTTTTATGACTTGAAAGCATCTAGTGGATGGTGACATTGGGTTGTGGACTTGAAACAGAACTTTGGCCAATGGCTGGGGGACATGAAAGAGGGGACAGAGTCCAGCGTTCAAAAGTTAGAAGGCTGCCAAGACTGAGCTTTTGGTCAGAGATTCGACCTTGTAGGAGCAGACCCCGATCCCAATGGGAGAGTAGACTTGATAGGGAAACTGAGGCTGCATCCTGGGACTGGAGCCAACCCAGGGAGCATCAACTGGGAGGCTTGCTGTGGCCGGTCAATACGTTTCTAGGGGCTTATGGCAAAGGACAAACACAGAGCTCCAAACTAATTCCCTGCCAGAGCTTGTTCAGGTTGGCTTGGGAATAGGAGAGTCTGAGGAGAGAATGAGGCTGACGCAGAAAAGAGAGACTCTTGTGGAAACTTAAGATTAAAAAAGAGAGGGAAAAAATATGTCTTTTATTTATTAAACAACAATTTCAAAACACTAACACGTGAGCACCATTGGTGTAGGCTTTTCCCACGCGTGAAGCTCAGAGAGGTCAAGTGAGTTGTCCAGAGTCACACAGAAGCTGTGCCTGGGTTCGAAGCTATATCTGATCAAACATAAAGGTCTTTTCATGGTGCCAGAGTCTACATTTCTCAGAGTACTAAGGTAGTGACTTAATCATCAGCGCCAAATAGGTGTCATAAGGACAGCTCACATTTTCAGATATTATAGCTAGTCTCTGCCCTGCAACGTGTTAAGGACTGTACTTAAATTATCTCACCTTATCCCCTAGACAACCTATGACATTTAGCCAGGCATCATCATCCTCATCCTCATCCTCATCCTCATCATTGTTCTTGAATGATGAAAATTGAAGCTCAGAAACTCAACCTATGTCAAGATTACAAAGCTAGTAAATGCAGGGTCAGAACCTGAACCCAGGTACCCCATGCTTTTAGATGTGCCGAAGCTTATACCTCCACCTACAACTCGCCTCAGTTTCTCCCTCTGTAAAATGAAAACAGTAATAAGGCCCATCTCATAAGGTTATTGTGAGAACAAAATGAACTGCTGCATACTAAGAGCTTAAAAGAGTGTCTGGCAAAGGAAACTTCATCAATGTTGGCTTTCATCGGGGCTATTTTAATTTTTGCATTACCATCTTCAAAAGGGCACTTCTCGCTTTCCCACGGCTAAGCTGCCATGCTCAAGTGTGCTGAAAAAAAGGCTGGGTAGCTTACAACATGCAGCGGCCTCTTAGTGTAATCCTGGGGTGAGAGATAAAAGAAGCTCGCTTGACATAACTTCATAAACCCATTTTAATCTAAACATTGATTTTCCTTTGGAACAATCCCCTTCCAGTTTGCACGCAGAGTCCCACCACGCCTCTAATACAGACGTGGGTATTGATAACATTATTGAGATAAAACAGCCTCCTCTTTCTTTTTCCCTTTATTCATCAGTCACTCCGGGCCTGTCTTTGTCTTTTTTCATCCTCTGCTACCCAGTGTCATTCACTGGAGTGCCTTCTTTTCCCTCACCAGCCATAACTCAAGGTGAAAGTTTCCAGTAATGACGAGTAGTAAAACATGAGGAATTTAAGCAAATTCAACTGGAAATAATGTGAAAAAATATTATTCGCTCCGGACATATGCTTCTCTTTTGATCTTCCTTGTCCAAGATACGTTTTTTAAAAAAATGCTCCTTTGATAGCAAGAAGCGAACAGGCACTAAAAGGAAACCTTATGTCTTTGTTGGGAAATAATTAGTCTGATCGAATCACTTGCTTTCTGATGGGCAAAGGAGTCTTTAAAGAAAATCATTTGTGTTCTCTAGGCCCCTTCAGGCAGCACAGCTTTCTTAGGCTTGGGCTTTTAGATGAGAGTTTGGGGAATGGAAAATTTCCCTGAACAAAAAAATCAGAAAGCTTGACCTACACAGTTGCCTGTCTCTTAACATGACAACAATTGGCAATTACTTTTGGATCCAAAGTGTGAGGATGAATATGGAGAGGTAGGGCGAATCATTCTTCTTCTCAAGCTCATTCTCTCTTTAGCCCTGCACCTGAAGCTGATTTTCTTTTCTTTTTTTTTTTTTCAGTCCCAGCGATTCAATATAATCTATAGCTGGAAATACCTATGTTAGCTGCAGCTGGGGGGAAGAGCAGTTGGCAAATTCATGAATCAGGGTTTCTTTTCTTTTTTGCTTGTGAAAGGTAACTTCCAACAGCTTAAGGGTGATTTGGAATCAAGTATGGGTTGGTTCCTAGTGTCAGCACATTGCCAGGCTGGCTGTAATTAAATGTGGACATCCACACGTGGTTTCAGTGTCAGGGACGGCAGTGGCTCTAATGAAGAGGGAACCTTAAGTGGAATGCAGCATCATGACGGTTTATAGCTGGGTGGTGAAGAATGAGACTCTGAAATCCTCACACTTGGGTTAAAATGCTGCTTTGTCTGTAATGGGAAGCTGATCACTTAATTCCTCTGATACTCAGTGTCCTTTCTGTAAAATGGTGCCGATATAAAAGTAGCTGTCTTGGGTATCAGGGTTTCTCAATCTTGGCATTATCAACATTTGGGGCCAGGACATTCTTCATGGTGAGGGGCTGCCCTATGCACTGTAGGGTTTTTAGCATCATCCCTAGCTTCTACCCTCTAGATGCCAGTAGCACTCTCCCCTCACCGCATTATGATAACCAGAATCATCTCCAGACACTGCCAGTGTCCCCTGGGAGGTAAAATCCCCCCTCCCTCCCCTCACTGAGAGCCACTGCCATGGAGCTATTGTGAGGATGAAATGAAATCATCCATACAATGCTCTCAGACACTGTTCAGTAGATACTACATAGTAAATGCTCAATAAGAATTAGTCATTACTAAAACACCAAGAGGGGAACAACAGACACACACACACTGGGGACTACTAAAGGGTGAGGGTGGGAGGAGGGAGAGGAGCAGAAAAAATGACTATTGGGTACTAGGCTTAGTACCTGGGTGATGAAATAATCTGTACAACAAACCCTAGTGGCACAAGTTTACCTATATAACCAACCTGCACACGTACCTCTGAACCTAAAATAAAAGCTGGAAAAATAAATGAACCAATGAATAAATATTAGTTGTTACTGTATTAATAAAATTGTCAAGAGAAACTCAACACAATCAGTTTTTTTCTCTTGAGGAATTTTACAGAATCTCTGGATCTTTAGGGCCCCAAATTTCCCTGATATCAGCTAGGAATCCCCAGTTGTTCCATCTGCCAATGGTGAAATGTTTTGCTTTTTGGCAAAACCACCCACTACTAGAAACAGGGAAGTCGATTTCCAGGTGGTTCTGTGAATGAAGAGTGTCCTCTCACCTTGGTCTGAGGGAGATAGCTAATGCACCTGAGTTAAATACTTAATGAATACTAAGAGCTTAAAAGAGTGTCTGGCAGAGAAAACTCTGGTGATGGGTTGATAGATGCAGCCAACCACACAGGCACTCTTTTACCTATGTCACAAACCTGTACATCCTGCACATGTACCCCAGAACTTAAAATTTTTAAAAAATGTTTAGAAAGAATTAGGAAAGGAGAGGTCATATCCATAGCAGTAGGGACAGCAACCCTGAGGATCTGAGTAATTAGAAGTCAACTGAAGCCTCTTTGTCCTTTGGGAAGAAAGCAGCCTGCCCAGAAGAAGTGACCACAGTTGCTCTTGGGACTTGGAGCTCTTGTGTGCATGCTGGAGTGGGAGCAGGGATAGGGGCAGTGGTCTGAATTGCAGATGGCAAAGAGAAACGGAAGCAATCAACTTTCTTTATCTATGCAACTTCTATCACTTGATGGACTGTGCAAAATAGTGACCATTGTTTGAACTCTATCATGGCCTAGGTTGTGTCTCCTCAAAATTCATATATTGAAGCCCTATTTGAAGATAGGGACCTTAAGGAGGCAATTAAGTCTCTAATCCGATAGAGCTGGTGCCCTTATAAAAAGAGACACCAGCGTGCTCTTTTTCTCCTTGTGCAGAGAAAGGGCTGTGTGAGGGCGGAACAAGAAGGCAGTGATCTGGAAGCCAGGAAGAGGGATCTCACCCAAAGTTGAATTTGCTGGCACCTTGAACTTGAACTTATAGCTTCCATAACTGGAGAAAACAAATGTCTGTTGTTTAAGGCCTGTCTTGTGGTATTTTGCCAAGGAGGTCTGAGCAGACCAATGCAAGTGTTTACTAGGTGCTTGGCGGGGTTACTCATTTTGTTCTCACAATGACCCTTTGAGGCAGGTTTTACAGAAGAGGAAACAGAAAGGTTAAAAACATGTCCAGTGTCCACACAAACAGGAAATGAACTGCTGGGCCTGTCCATCTTCAGACAATGAGATCCTTAACCACCATCTGAATGTGGGCTGTTTCTACCCCCCCACATCACCATTTCTAGAATGTTAACATTGTGCAAGTCGCTGTGTCAGGGATTTAAACACAGCTCTTGCACTTTGGGAGGCCGAGGTGGGAGGGTCACTTGAGATCAGAAGTTCAAGACCAACCTTTCCAATATGGTGAACCCTCATCTTTACTGAAAATACAAGAATTAGCTGGGTGTGGTGGTGCACAGCTGTAGTCCCAGCTACTCAGGAGGCTGAGGTTGCAGTGAGCTGAGATTGCGCCACTGTACTCCAGCCTGGGCAACAGAGTTAGACTCGGTCTCAACCCCACCCTGGCAAAATAAATATACATCAGCTCTTTTAAATCTCTGGATGATCTGTTGCTGTGAGAAATGAGCTGATATTTGGTCTTTAGATGTCACAGCAACAGTCACTGAATTTTACTGTCTCTGCCATTTTAATTCAACCAAGGATTCTGAGGGTGCATGGGGGTAAGGACTCAGAAAAAGAAAAGCACGTTCAACTCCAGGTCACTCCAGGTGAGTTTACTCCAGGTCAAGTCAGCCAATGCTTTTAGTGGCTGCAATTTGCTATTCAGGGATCTGCATTTATGCAAATGAAAGCAAGAGGTCTTCAACTAAGGAAGGGAAATGATCATCCATCCTCTGCCCTTCAATTCTATTCCAAGATGTCTTTCTCCAGCCGGGGACTTAGCAACAAATTGCATCTTCCTCCTTCACTTCCTTCCAAGGACAATGAATAATAATAATTCAAAGCAGAACAAAGAGCCTGCATTTACACAGTGCACATTTTCAATGTGTTTCGAGATTACCTGATTTTATCTTCAAGTCACCATGGGAGGCAAGTGCTTTCTGACAGATAAAGTAAAGACATAGAAGTGAGGACTCTTGACCTCAACTCACTGCATTTTTCCCAGGTGGTGCCATTTGGCCGGCGGTAATGCTTTAGGCACTTGGCATCCATCATGGGTAAGGGCAGCAGAATTAGAGGCAGGCAGACCTAGGTTTGAATCCTGCCTCTGACCCTAAGCATCTGTCTAACATTGGACACATGAACTTATCTCTTTGAAAATGGTTTAGAGAAAATGAAGATGGAGATCATAATGATCTCCTGGGGTCAACCACATATAATTTGAAGGTATCTATGGAAAGCACAGTGCTTAGCATATATATGATCAATGCTTAGCGGTTGTTTTTGCTGTTCTCAATGGACGAGAACTTTCTAGAATGTGCAAGGTCCATGCCTAAGCACTGTCTCTCATAATCCTTGGGCATCTCCATGTCATGGCATCCTCTGAAGGACCTGAGAGGTCATTCTTTGTTTGGCTGGGGCTTCCCCTGGGTAGGAAAGATGATGAAGGTCTGAACTAGGCAGTATTTAGTGAGTGTTAATCCAGTTTGTGGCCAACTGGTCTAATGACCAAGAGTCCACAGAGCCTGTTGTTTATGAACCTAAGCCTTGAAGTCAGATCAAGTCCCAGCTCAACACCTACTAGCGTATGTCCCATTGGGTGGTTGTGAGCATTTAATGGGATCAGGCATGTGATATGCTCGGCACACTGGCACACGGTACAATGGAGCTGACACAGTCTTCCCACAAGCCCCTTTCTCCCACTTCTTCCCCAGTGCAGGTGGATGTAAGTAGCTCTACAAGTTGGTTAAGTTTTATTTTTCCTTCTCTCTCCTTCACTGAAAAATGGCTAAAAGTTAGTTTTCCTGTAATGACCCACAGTGGTTTCTGGGCCCAATGGTTCCTTTCCAATAAGGCAATATTCATCTTGCCTTATTGGAAAAAACTTTTTCATATAGATGTAAAATCTCTCCTCCATAGCTACTGCCCTGATAGACAGAAGCAGATTTAGGATTTTTTTGTTTTGGCTTTTGAACCATTTAATGATGACTAGGCACTTAGACCTCCCTCCCCTCAACCCCATTACAGTTATGCCCATGGCAGAAACATGGAATCCGATGTCAAGAAACCTTGGATTCTAACCTCAATTTTTATTATTCTAATGGGCTAAAAGGCAAGACAATGTCTAAAATTTATCCCAATTTGGATATTATGCATTCTTGTCATTCCCTTGGTAACCAATGCAAAAGTTGATCAATCCTAAGACCTAGGATGATGAAGCACTGACACTAACATCTTATATTTCA
Organism: Plecturocebus donacophilus; assembly: GCA_004027715.1. Classification (NCBI taxonomy): domain Eukaryota; kingdom Metazoa; phylum Chordata; class Mammalia; order Primates; family Pitheciidae; genus Plecturocebus; species Plecturocebus donacophilus. Next base: position 41,273 of record PVKP010005389.1, read on the forward strand.
TCCTCTTTCCTATCTGCTTAGCCTAAGCTCTGCTTCTCATCAGGAAGATTTGTGACAAGTAATGGTAAATTATTCCCAAAGCTCACTTTACACATGACTAACTACATCCCTCACAGTGGGTGTTGTGCTAAACCCCTATTAACCTCATTAGGAAGACACCAGCTTCCAGAGGCTGAAGAAGAGACCCAGAAACAGTAAATAAGACATGGGGTGGCCAGGTGTGGTGGCTCACACCTGAAATCCCAGCACTTTGGGAGGCTGAGGCGGGCAGATCACCTGAAGTCAGGAGTTTGAGACAAGCCTGGCCAACATGGTGAAACCCTGTCTCTACTAAAAATACAAAAATTAGTGCAGCATGGTAGCATGTGCCTGTAGTCCTAGTCCCAGCTACTTGGGAGGCTGAGGCAGGAGAATCACTTGAACCTGAGAGGCGGAGGTTGTAGTGAGCCGAGATTGTGCCACTGCACTCCAGCCTGGGTGACAGAGCGAGACTCCAACTCAAAAAAAAAAAAAAAGAAGACATGGGGTTTGATTGGGGGCTACATACAGGGGAGAGAATGCAGTGGTGGGGTGGTGGGCTGGGCAAGAAAACCTCAACTGCTTGCAAACAGGATGTAGTTTTGGCCGGGCATGGCGGCTCATGCCTGTAATCTCAGCACTTTGGAAGGGTGAGGTGGGTGGATCACCTGTCAGGAGTTTGAAACCAGCCTGACCAATGAGGTGAAACCCTGTCTCCATTAAAAATACAAAAATTATCCGGGCGTGGGGGCACATGCCTGCAATCCCAGCTACTTGGGAGGCTGAGACACAAGATTTTCTTGAACCTGGGAGGCAGAGGTTGGAGTGAGCTGAAATTGTGCCACTGCAATCTTGCCTGGGTGACACAGTGAGACTCTGTCTCAAAACAAAAACAAACAGCATGCAGTTTACATAACATTTTCACCTAGCATCCTCCCCTTAATGACCTCCACTGGCAACTTTCACTTATTCCAAAACTTAGGGTTTCAGTCCCCTATACGACACACGTTTCATGGGACAGATCAGGAACTCAGATATTCTTCATAGACAAGGAAAAAAATCTCCACTTTGGCCACTCCTGATTCCCTAGCTCAGAACGCACATTCAGGTGCATCTGCCATACAGAGTCATAGTTATTGCTCTCAGGTGCATTTGCCCTACAGTGGCTTATGATGTGGTTAAAAGTAGGAGCTTGAAGTTCAGATCCCATTTTGGCTACTTACTAGCTATGAAACTGAGACCCTTTCCTTCTTCAGCCTTTATTTATTCATTCCTGTCAAAAACTAGTACTGAGATATCCCTTTGGATGCAGTGATATGCATGGGATACACTATTTCATCCCTGCCTTCAAAAAGTACAGTCTAGTGGCAAAGACAGCCCTGCCAAAGTGTGACCCAAGTGAGGATATGGGAAGATCCATTTTTATAAGATCATGTAGCAGAAGCTTCCACTGTCGTCTGGACAGGGTGGAAGTCAGGGAAGGCTCTCCAGTGGAGCTAAGCCCAAGCTGAAAGTAAAGGCTGAATTGGAGATGGAGGAAGGGAAACTTTGCTGGGCAGAGAGACCCCCATGTGTGGAGGCTAGGGGGCTAGAGACAGTGGAGTGCGTTTAACTCTTAAATAAATTGAGAAAAGTTCATCCGGAAGTTTCGTGTGTGTGTGTGTGTGTGCATGCGCGCGCATGTGCGTGTCTTTTTTTTTTTTTTTTTTCTTTTAATGGAGTGTGTGGTAGAGAGGAGAATGGTAAGAGTTGGGACTGGAGAGATAGTGAGGACCAGGTTATGAAAGGGAATCAAAACCATATTAAGGAGAATAGACCTGTATCCTCAAAGTAATGGGAGCCCCTTAGACAATTTTAAAAAGGGAATTACATGACTGAGTTTTTTATTTTGGAAAAGTCAACTGAATTGTGGAGAATGGTTTGTGTGGGAGGAGAACGAGCTGGAGGATAGAGCAGTAACCTAAAGCGATGGCCAGAATACAGGCTCCTTGAGGGCTGAGATCTTCACCCGTTTTGTTGCTTCGGGTGTCCCAGCTTCTTGGAACAGAGATTGGTACATACCAGACAATCAATAATTGCTTGTTGAGTGACCGTGGCCTAGACCAGGGCAATGACTATAGGGATAAAGGATTTCTTGTGGATTCAAGACCTAATTTGTGGGCCAAAGGAAAATAATTCGTGATGAGTGGAAGAGAGTTAAGAAGGATTCCCAGTGTTCTGGCTTGAGCAACTGAAGGGAAAATGGTGACATTTTCTGAGATGAAAAATCCTTAGACTCTTTGAGCCTCAGTTTCTTCATTCATTAAATGGGACCAATATCCCACATCTCATGAGTATGTAAAGGGAGTAGACTAGTGCCTGGTACATAAGCGGTAATTGATGTGTCAATGTGTCCCCCACGCTCAGATATCTTCTATAGAATGCAAAGTCCCCTCTACAGGTTATGAAGAAAGCCCACATATACATTTCCCCAGAGTCTCCAGGTGCAAACTTCCCAGACATTGTGTCAGGAGCAGCAGCAACAGCCCCACAAGTGGAAATGTGTAGCCAGGAAATGAAACAAGCAACTGCGGTTGCGAATTGGAGTTTATTTTCTAAAACTGAACTGCAATTCTCAGTACAGCACAGTCACCTGCACACCTGGTCCTTAATAAGCTATTCTGGTCTTTGTCAACACGAATAATTTGATTGGACAGAGGAGTAGATTGGTGGCGAGCTTTCCGTAGCTAAGGAGCAGTTGGGGTGGTAAAAAATGGGGGATAATTTAGCAGAAAGAAAGTGAGTTTGTTTGTAAATGCAGTCTTCCCTGGAGTACAACTACTTAGGGTCATTTCTCCAGTCTCGTTTTCTGGGGAAGCGGAATTGCACCTGGTTATGGGCAGCCAGGGCATTGTTGAGGCTGCAGTTTCCTGTGGACAAGATGCAGCCACTGGCGTTAACAAGGCGAGGAGGTCCCTCAGAGCCACTGCCACCTCTTTCTCTTCTATCTACTTGGGGGATGGGGACCAAGCAGTGATTCTCTGCCATGCACCACGGTATCCTAAAACCAAAGTTACCAAGATGCACGAGTCACAGCCCCTGCCTTTTGCAAGAGACAGTAGAGAATGAGTGTAACCAAGGGTTAAGGCATAAGCAAAAGAACAGCAGGTGCAGCCTACTAGGCAAGATTAGGCAGCATACAATCCACATCCTCACTCCTGAAATAACAAGATGAAAATTTCCACTTCAGCCTCTGATTGACCACAGGCCAAGTCTCTGATTGACCACTTTAGCCTCTGATTGGTCATGAACCATCTCCACTTCAGCCTCTGATTGGTCATGGGCCAATCTTTCATAGGGTGTAACCAATTGGAGTTCTCTAAAGGGCACCTAGTGGGTGTTACCAAATTCTTTTAGCTTAATAAGAACCCTAAAGAACATTGAAATTGGAGTGTTTGGGCTGCTTGGTCAAGCCTGCTCTCGCTCTGTGGAGTATACTTTTGCTTCAATGAATCTGTGCTTTCATCGTTTTGGGTTTTTTTGTTGCTTTGTTTGTATGTTTTGTTTGATTCTTTGTTCAACACACCAAGAACCTGGACAACTCACAGTCAAGAATTTCCATCCCATAAGAGTTGAAGAATGAGCCTGAGTGACAGACCTTCCATTTCACAAGTGAATCTCAGCTGCTATGTAAATCCTCAAACCCAGAACTTGGAATGTGAATATAGCCATGTGAGGGCCCCAGCAAGGAGCCATTATGAGGTACTGATAAACTGACCACCCTATAAAAACCAAGGGGGCCGGGAAATTATAAATGGTTCCTCAGCATCCAGGAAAGTGAGAAACACTCACAAACCTGAGATTTTCCAGGGAGACTCTTGGGCAGCCTTGGGGAAGTCACAGCCAGTAGTGAGAGGCTACAAAGGCAGGGGGTACATGATGTTTGAGGGCAAATGATTGGCTGGGCCTGGTCAGGGTGGGGAAGAGGACTTCCTGGGAAGTGATGCTTTTGCTGTTTCCCAGGCCCATGAAGACAAAGCTGTCAAAAAAAAAAAAAAAAAAAAAAAAAAAAAAAAAAAAAAAAAAAAAAAAAAAAAAAAAAAAAAAAAAAAAAAAAAAAGCTTCTCATGCACACCCATGTAATACTGTGAATGGATCTGAGAGTTTGGTGTCAAAACTCATCAAAACATACACTTAAATGAGTGCATTTTATCATAGGTAAATGATACTGAGATGTCTTAGGTAATTTTATCACAGTGAATTTTGGAGTTGCCGGTGATAGCCCTCTTTGTTTATTGTTTTGTTTGCTTGTTTTTGTTATTTCAAAAGGTCTTGGTCTGTCACCCGGGCTGGAGTACAGCAGAGTTTTCTTGGCTTACTGCAGCCCTGAGTTCTGGGCTCCAGTGATCCTCTCACCTTAGCCTCCCAAGGAGTTTGGGCTATAGATGCATTCCACCATGCTCAGCTATTTAAAAAAATTTTTTTTTGTAGAGATGAGGTCTTGCTGTGTTGCCCAGGCTGGTCACAATCTCCTGGACTCAAGCAATCCTCCCAGCTTTGTTTCCCAAAGTGCTGGGGTTACAGGAGTGAGCCACCACACACAGGCCCTCTTTGTTTTAATTCTGGGTATCAAAGCCATGGTAGAAGCCTTTCTAATCTTGCTCAAGAGTCATTGGATCCTGTATTGTATAATGTCAGAGCCTGGAGAGAATTCCAAGACAATTGGGATCAAACCCATTATTTTACACAGGAGTTGACTGAGTCTCAGGAGAGATAGTGAGGCCATAGTCGCAGCAGTCAGAAGGATGTACCATAGAATGGAAAAATCCAGAAGGTGGGAGATGGATGGAGTGGCATGCTCTTAGGCAATCCAGCCTGTGTGCTGAGATCAGAGAAGTTAGATTTGAGGTCATTCTGCTAATCAGATTTTGGTCCCAAATTTCTTGGCCATCCACTTCCTTCTGTCCTTAACACGTTCTGTGAACACTCAGTCACTTCTATAGTCATACACAGATTGCATTTATTTTCATATCTCTTTGCAAAGGTTCTTCTGCATTGAGTGTTTTGATGTGTTCCGTGATATGGATCTATTTAGGATCAGCTCAGACTCAGAAACCAGGTGGGGGTTAACATCATGAAATGGAGTAAATAATAAGCCAGGCATCATAGTCTGGAGCAGAGATCTTCAAACATTGGTATGTATCAAAATTAAATTGCCAATCCCTGGGATTCACGTCCAGAGATTTTGATTTACTAGGCCTAGGTGTCTGGGAATCTGCATTGATAACCCACACCACAGGTGATTCTGATGGAGATGGTTCTAGGACGAGAGTTTGATAGTCACTGTCTTCTAGTAACCTCTGGATTAACACAGGAGTAAAAAATAGACCTGTGTTGTTGACTGACCAATGAACTTTCAGGGTAATTCACATTCAAGATATTCTATATTTTTCAAAGAATGGTGATGGGAAAAAAAGGATAATAACAAAAGCCTGTCTTGAACACATACTTATTTCTGGCAGTTTTCAGGAGTATTATTTTCTAATGATGGAGAGATTTTTAAGATTCTGTTACGCTTTCTTTTGAGTCACTTAATTGAGATATAATCCATATACCATACAACTTAAAGTGTACAATTCAGTGGTTCCAGTATATTCAGAGTTGTGTAACCATCATCATCAATTTTAGAACATTTTCTCCTCCTTCCCCAAGTCCTGTTCCCATTAACAGTCACTCCCCATTTCCTCCCACCCCCTCTACCCCTAGGTAACCAATAATCTACTTTCTATCTTTATAGATTTGCCTGTTCTGGACGTTTCATATAAATGAAAGAAACTGACATAGGTTCTTTCATGACTGGCTTCTTTTGCCTAGCATGTTTTCAAGGTTCATTCATGCTGTAGCATGTATCATATCACTATTTCATTTTATAAATTTCCAAATAGTATTCCTGATGGATTTTAAAATGGATCTTCTCCCTTTTCACAAGGTGAACACCTGTCTTTCCTCTAGAATAATATTTTCACGTGTTCATCGTCTATTTTCCTTCTAGAACAAGAGGGTTTGTAGCAGATAGGAATGTCAGATGCACTGCAAAGACTTAAGAATGTAATTCAAGGCCCAAATGTCCTTTCCAGCCTCATCTCCATCACTGTTACGCTTGCTTCCATGATGTTCTAGCCACACAAGAGGCCTCTGGGCTCTCTCCTACTGGCCTCTGCTCAGAATAGCATGGCTTCTTGTCTGTGCAGTGAATGCCTCCCCTAATTCTGAACTCAAGCATCTCCTTGCCTGGACCTTTCTCTCATTTTTGCCCCTCATCCTGAGTGTAGGTCTTTTCATTTTGTGCAATGATGGGTGAAGTCACCACCTTCTAGGCTGGTGACTTCTCCAAGAGAGGACCTGAATTTTCTTCATTTTTGTATTCTCAGTGCCTAACTAGTTCTTGGCAAGTATGAGGTACTTGGTTAATATTTGTTGAATGAGTGAACAAATGAATGAACAAATAAATGAAAGCTACAGAAGCCAGCGTATGTAGAATGAAAGTCATCTTTCCCTGCAGGCTTTAAACATAGCTATTTTAACTCCTCCTGTTTCAAATGACTTGTTTGCAGAAGAGTAAAAATGACAATTTAAAGAATATTAAACTGCATAAGCATGAAAAACAATCTGCTAACAGAAGTTATCTCTGAGGCAGAGTTTGGAAGAGCTGGGGGGTGTTTTCACTTTGTCTTTTATTAAAAGAAGAAAAGTGGTGTAAAAATTGTTTTTTTTTTTCTTTTACGGTTTTTGGGGATTTTTAAACATAAAAATTATAAAAAGAGCAAATAATAAGAAGCAGAGAAAAAGGAATTTCTGCACATTGTTGGTGGGAATGTCAAGTAGTACAGCCCCTACAGAAAAGAGTATGAGTGTTCCTCAGAAAATTCAAAACAGAACTACCATATGATTCCTATTAAATTTCTATCTAAGTTTAAGCCATTGCTAGTTTGGGTCTCTGTCACTTACAGCTGAACCTAATTCTAACAAACACAGGTGCTTTAGACTTGGATCTGAGTGCCAGGCTGGCACTGGGTGACTTGTGGCAAAGTCCTCAGTTTCCTCATCTGTTAAAGGGGGAATGAAAAAACTCACCTGATGGGACCACTGTGAAGTTTAAAAGCACAGTGCCTGGCACAGCAGGGGGATTTTATAAATGACAGCCTTTGCCATTGTTATGAGCAATAATGATAACAGCAGCAAACAGAAAAATGACAAATCAAGGCATATGAAGGTCCCTTTTATCTGTGACAGACTTTGAATCTAACCTGATTTATAGCCTGTCTGCTTATGTTGGGTGGCTTAACATATTGATTATTTGAAAACCGTGTGGCTTAACCCTAGAATGAAGGCTCATTTAATGAACTCCACTTATTGGGTGATAATGCAGAAGGCAGCTGGAATGACCTCCAGGACAGCGAAGCCTGCTGATAATAGTAGCTACCAGTTATTGAGCACTTACTATGAGCTACCGCTTAGTGTTTAACACAATCTCATGAGACCTTATAATCCCCATTCTACAGATGAGAAAATGAGGCACAGATAGGTTTAATGCTTTAAGACCATATGGCTAGTTAGTGGCTTAGTCAAGATTCAAAACCAGGTTTTCCGAACCAAGGTTAATGATCTTTTCATTAGACTAGTTGCTGCTCAAGCTGCAAATAATAGGGTATAGAAAAAAAAAGGGAGGAGCTGGGCGTAGTGACTCGCGCCTTTAATCTCAGCACTTTGAGAGGCTGAGGCAGCTGGATCACTTGAGGTCAGGAGTTTGAGACCAGCATGGCCAACATGGTGAAACCCCGTCTCTACTAAAAATACAAAAATTAGCTGGGCATGGTGGCACGTGCCTGTAATCCCAGTACTTGGGAGGCTGAGGCAGGAGACTCTCTTTAACCTGGGAGGCAGAGGTTGCAGTGAGCTGGGATCATGCCACTGCACTCCAGCCTGGGTAACAGAATAAGATTTCATCTCAAAAAAAAAAAAAAAGGAAAGGAAATAATGAAAGGATATTGGGGCTTTAAAGAAAGGTCAGCAGTTTTTCAATTTTCACATTTGTTGGCTTATATAATTCCCCAATGGGTCCTGAGTCCTCAAAGTCTTGGGATGAAGTATGGTAACTTGCTGCAGTCACTCATGCCAGGGAGTTCTGTGAGGTCCGGGGAGGGGCTACCTTCGGTACCCGAGGATGCCGAGCAAGGGACTGTCAGTCAACCTTCCTTATCTAATCTTCCTTCTTCCAGAGTCAAATGATTTTTTGTGGCGCATATACATTGCCTAGAATCAAGACTATGTTTCCCATCCTTGCTTGCAGCAAACTGTGACTATGTGTCTAAGTTTTGGCCAATGAGATATAAGTAGAAAGTTTTATGTACAACTTTAGGGATGTTTCTTTAAAAGGAATGGTCATGCTCCTCTCCTTTGCTTTTCGCCTTCTGCTGGTTGGATTGCAGATGTAATGGCTGGGGCAGTCATGTTGGCAATGAGGTAAACATGGCATTTGCAGTAGAAGAAACAGAAGGAGCTCAGGTGCATGATGCTGTCATATACCATACCGGTTCTCAACTACCTTACTGGACTTTTCATGAGAGAGAAAAAAAGATTTCTATCTAAGTTTAAGCAATTGCTAGTTTGGGTCTCTGTCACTTAGAGCTGAACCTAATTCTAACCAACACAGATGGTACCCCACCAACCATTGCCTTATCCTCCCTTTCAGTAGCCCCCAGTTTTCTTTTTTGGGGGAATTCTGTCACCAAATTAGATGCCTTTTAAAATTGACACCTTATATTGTGCATATTTGTGGCGTATAATTTGATGTTTTGATACATAAGTATTGTATAATGATCAAATCAGGATATTTAGTGTGTCAATCACCTTGTGTGTTTATCTTTTCTTTGTGATAAGGACAATTAAGCCTTTCTTCCAGCTATTTGGTAATCTACAAAATACCTTACTGTTAATTATCCCCTCCCAACTAGGCAATAGAACACCAGACTCATTTCTCCTAACTGTAACTTAGTGCCAGTTGATCAACCTTGACCTGTCATCCCTTTTCTTATTCCCTCTTCCGTCTCTATTATCCATTGTTCTACCTTTGCTTCTATAGTAGCAACTCTTTTTTTTTTTTCTTCACATTCCACGTATGAGTGAGATCATATGGTATTTGTTTTTTAATGTCTGGCTTATTTCACATAACATAATGTTCTCCAGGTCCATCCATGTTGTCAAAAATGATAACATTTCATATTTATGGCTCAATAGTATTAATAGTATTAGTGTATATACCAGATTTTCTTTATCCATTCATCTATTGTAGGACACTTGGGTGGATTTCATATCTTGGTTATTGTAATAATGCTGCAATAAATATGGGAGTATAGGTATCTTTTGAACATGCTAATTTCATTTTCTTTGGATAGATACTCCATAGTGGGATGGATGAGTCATATAGTAGTTCTGCTTTTAATTTTCTGAGGAACATCCATACTGTTTTCCATAGTGGCTGTACTACTTTACATTCCCATCAACAATATGTAGACATTTCTTTTTCTCTGCATCCTCACCAACATTTGTTTTTATTTGTCTTTTTGATAATATCCATTCTAATTGGAGTGAAATGATATCTCATTGCAGTTTTGATTGACATTTCCCCAATTATTAGTGATGTTGAGCATTTTTTTTTCATGTAACTCCTAGTCATTTGCATGTTTTCTCTTGAGAAATGTCTTTGCCCATTTTAAAATAAGTTTTTGTTGTTGTTGTTGTTAAGTTCCTTATATATTCTGGATAGTAGTGTCAGATGTATAGTTTGCAAATATTTTCTTCCATTCTGTAGGTTGTTTCTTCACTCTGTTTATTGTTTCCTTTGCTGTGCAGAAGCTTTTTATTTTGATGTAATCCCATTTGTCTACTTTTCCTTTTGTTGTCTGTACTTTTGAAGTCTTATTAAAAAATTATTTGCCCAGCCCAATGCCATAAAGCATTTCCCCTATGTTTTCTTCTAGTAGTTTTCTTCTAGTAGTTTTGTAGTTTTGAGTTTTACATTTAGGCCTTTAATCCATTTTGAGTTCATTTTTGTATATGGTGTGAGGAAGGGGTCTAGTCTCATTCTTTTACATGTGAATATCCAATTTTCCTTGCAACATGTCTTGAAGAGATGGTCTTTTCCCCAGTGTGTGTTCTTGGCAACTTTGTTGAAAATCGGTTGCCTATAGGTGCATTCATTTGTTTCTGGGTTCTGTATTCTGTTTCATTGGTCTGTGTGTCTGTTTTTGTGCCTATAATGGCTGTTTTCGTTACTATAGCTTTTTAGTATATTTTGAAGTCAAGTAATGTGATGTCTCCAGCTTTGTTCTTTTTGCTTAGGATTGCTTTAGCTATTTGGAGTCTTTTACGGTTCCATATGAATTTTAGGATTGATTTTTCTATGTTTGTGAAAAATGTCACTGTTCTTTTGATAGGGATTACATTAAATCTGCAGATCACTTTGAGTAGTATGGTGATTTTAGCAATATTAATTCTTCCAATACTTGGACATGGTACTCTTTGTGTGGCAATTTAAGAAAAATTTAATAAATAATTTAAGAAGCCCAATACTTGGACATGGGATGTCTTTCCATTTATTTGTGTCTCAATCAATTTCTTTTATTAATATTTTATGGTTTTCAGTGTGGAGATTTTTCATCTCCTTGGTTGAGTTTATTCTTAGGTATCTTACTTTTTTGTAGCTATGGTACATGAAATTGTTTTTAAAAATTTCTTTTTCATTTAGTTTGCTATTAGCATATATAAATGCTACTGATTTTCATGTATTGATTTTGTATCTTGCAAATTTACTGAATTGCTTGGTTAGTTACAACAATTTTTTGGTGGAGTCTTTAGGGTTTTCTATATATAAGACCATGTTGTCTGCAAACTGGAACAATTTGACTTCATCTTTTTTCAATTTACATATTTTCTATTTTTTTCTTGCCTAATTGCTCTGGCTAGGACTTCCATTACTATGTTGAATAGGAGTGATGAAAGTGGACATCCTTGTCTTGTTCCTAATCTTAGAGAAAAAGCTTTCATCTTTTCCTGTTTAATATGTTCTTGATTGTGAGTTTGTAATATCTGGCTTTGTGGTGTGGAAGTACATACCTTCTGTAACAAATTTGTTGACAGTTATCATAAATGAATGTTGAAAGCTGTCAGAAGCTCTTTCTGCATCTGCTGAAGTGATCATATGGTTTCTGTCTTTCTGTTAATATGGCGTATCACATTTATTGACTTGCACGTGTTGAATCATTCTTACATCCCTGGATAAATCCCACTTGGTCACAGTGAATGATCTTTTAAATTTTCTGTTGAATTTGGTTTGATAGCATCTTGTTGAGAATTTTTACATCTGTGTTTATCAAGGATATTGGCCTGTAGTTTTCCTTTTTTTTTTCTCTTGTGTCTACGTGATGTTGGAATCAGGGTAATGCTAGTCGCATCAGGTCCTGGGTTTTTTTTTCAGTGGCAGACATTTTATTACTGATTCAATTTCCCCACTCAGTATTGGTCTGTTTAGAGTTTATATTTCTTTATAATTTAATCTTGGCAGGTTGTATATGTCCAGGAATTTATCTATTTCTTCTATGCGCTCAACTTTTTTGATGTATAGTTGTTCTTCATAGCCTCTATGATCCTTTGTATTTCTGCAATATTAACTGTAATGTCTCCATTTCCATCTCTGATTTTATTTATTTGGATATTTTCTCTTTTTTTAAGTTAGCCTAGTGAAGGGTTTTTGTTGATTTTGATTATCTTTTCGAAAGGCCAACTCTTCTATTGTCTACCAATTTTGGATTTAGTTCTGACTTTTTTATTTCCTGGAAGTGCATGGCTAGACTCTTTATCAGAAAGCAAATAAATCCCTATTAGAATATTATTAAAAACACAGGATTAATAGTAGTTTGAATTTTTATAATTTTGATTTGTCCATGACTTGGCTTTTAAAAAAAAAACCTTTTAGAATGCTGACTAGTAAATCCTTATTAGATTTCTAATCCAATGCAAAACATGATGTAGGTGTTTATTGCTATGAAATTATATCTCAGAACTGCTTTTGCTATATTCCATAAGTTTTGGTATGGTGCGTTTCCATTATTATTTATCTCAAAAAATTTTTAAATTTTTCTTTTAGTTTCTTCATTGACCTTTTGGTTACTTAGGAGTATGTTGTTTAATTTTCATGTATTTATAAGGTTTCCAATATTCTCTTGTTAATTTCTGGTTTTATACTATTGTGGTCCAAAATGATACATGATAAAATCTCTGTCTTCTTAAATTTGTTAAGATTTGTTTTGTGGTCTAACATATAATTTATTCTGACACATGTTCCATGTGCAGTTGGGAAGAATAAATATACTGTAATTGTTGAATGGAATGTTTTGTAAATGTCTGTTAGGTCCATTTGGTCTGTGGTATTGTTTAAGTCCAAAGTTTCTTTGTTGATTTTCTGTCTGGATAATCTGTTCATTGTTAAAACGGAGGTGTTAAAGTCCCCTACTATTATTGTATTGCAGTCTGTCTCTCCCTTTACATCTAATAATATTTGCTTTACATATTTGAGTGTTCCAATGTTGGGTGCATATGTATATTCACTTGTGGTATCATCTTATTGAATTAATCTCTTGATCATATAATGATCTTCTTAGTTTCTTTTTATTATTTTTGACTTAAAGTCTATTTTATCTCATGAAAGTATGGCCACTCCTGCTCACTTTTGGTTTCTGTTTACATTTTTCCTATCCCTCACTTTCAGTTTGTCTTTAATGATGTGGTAGGTCTCTTACAGGCAACATATAATTAGGTCTTGTTTTTAAAAATCCATTCAGCCACTCTATATCTTTTAATTGCAGGATTTAATTCATTTATATTAAAGATTATTATTGTTCAGTAAGGACTTACTCCTGCCATTTTGTTGATAATTTTCTGGTGGTTTTATAGATCTTTTGTGCTGTTATTTCTCTCTTGTTAACCTTTGTGGTGTGGTGATTTTCTGTGGCACCAATCTTTGTGTTTTTTTTTTTCTTTCTCATTTGTGTATCTACTGTGATTTGTTTCTTTGTTATTACCATGGGGCTAGCATAAAGTGTCTTTTAGTTATATTAGATGATTTTAAGCTGATAACAACTTAATTTTGGTCAGATAAAAATCCTCTAGAGGGCCAGGCATGGCAGTTCAGGCCTATAATCCCAGCACTTTGGGAGGCCAATGTTATCAGATCACGAGGTCAGAAGTTCGAGACCAGCCTGGCCAACATGGTGAAACCCTGTCTCTACTAAAAGTAGAAAATCAGCCAGGCATGGTGGCACATGCTTGTAATCCCAGTAATCACACCACTGCACTCCGTCCTGGATGTCGGAGTGAGACTCTGTCTCAAAAAAAACAAAAAATCCTCCAGACGTCTCTCTCTCTCTCTCTCTCTCTCTCTCTCTCTCTCTCTCTCTCTCTCTCTCTCTCTCTCTCTCTCTCTCTCTCTCTCTCTCTCTCTCTCACACACACACACACACACACACACACACACACACACAATTTGTATTTTATTTTTTTTTGAGATAGAGTCTCGCTCTGTTGCCCAGGCTGGAGTACAATGGTGTGATCTAGGCTCACTGCAGCCTCTGCCTCTTGGGTTCAAGCAGTTCTCTGCCTCAGCCTCCCAGGTAGCTGAGATTACAGGTGCCAATCATCATGCCTGGCTAATTTTTTGTATTTTTAGTGGAGACAGGGTTTCGCCATGTTGGTCAGGCTGATCTCGAACTCCTGACCTCGTGATCCACCAATATTGGCCTCCCAAAGTGCTGGGATTACAGGTGTGAGCCACTGTGCCCAGTTTTTATTTTGTTAGCCTTAGTTTACAAGTTCATCTTTTGTGTGTTCCTTAGCCTCTAATTTTAGTTGTTGATGTTTTTGACCTTTTTGACTTTAAACCGTCATACTAGAGGATTGAAAGATTTACACAGCACCATTGCAGCAGGGGGTACTCTCAGTATGAGTATGGATTTACTTATACTGGTGAGTTTTATACTTTCATATGTTTTCATGATAGTAGTTATCATCCTTTTGTTTCCAGTTGTAGTACTCTCTTAAGCATTTTTTTTTTTTGGCAACATCTGTCTATTTGTGATGAATTCTCTCAGTGTTTGCTTGTCTGGGTGAGTCTTTATTTCTCCTTTATTTCTAAAGAAGAGCTTTGCTGGATATAGTTCACTTAATGGTGTCTCATAAGTCTTGTAGCCTTCTTCAATCTTTTTAACTTTTTTTTTCTCTGCCTGAGTTATTTCTAAACACCTGTCTTCAAGTTTAGAAATTCTTTCTTCTGCTTGATCTAGTGTGTTGTTGAAGCCTTCTGTTATTTTTATTTCATTCATGGAATTATTTGTTCCAAGATTTTCTTCCTCTATTTTTATTGATACACAATATTTGTAAATATTTATGGGGTACATGTGATATTTTGATAAATGAATACATGTATAATAATCAATTCAAGATATTTAATATACCCATCACCTTAAACGTTTATTATTTCTCTATGTTGGGAACATTTCAAATTCTTCAGCTCCGAGATTCTGTTCCCTCTTTTTTTAATTGATATAAAACATTTGCAAATGTTTATGGGGTATGCAGTATTTTAATAAATGCATACAATAACGTAGTGATCAATTCAAGGTATTTAGGATATCCATTACTGTATACATTTACTTCTTTGTGTTGGGGACATTTTAAAATTTCTAGTTACTTTGAAATATACTATATATATATAATATTTTGAATATACAATATATTGTTAACTATAGTCACTGTACTGTTCAATCAAACACTAGAACTTATTTCTTCTATGTAACTATATTTTTGTATCCATTAATCAAGCTTTCTTCACCTGCCTCCCACCCTTTCTAGCCTCTAGTAACTATCATCCATGTTTCTGCAAATAATAGAATTTCATTCTTTTTAAGGCTGAATAGTATTCCATTGCATATATATAACACATTTTCTTTACCTAATCATCCATTGATCGACACTTCAGTTGATTTTATATTGACTATTAAATGGTACTGCAATAAACATGATGGTGCAGGTAACCCTTTGATATACTAATTTTCTTTCCTTTGGATAAAAACCCAGTGGTGGGACTACTGGATCATATGGTAGTTCTATTCATTTTTTGAGAAACATCCATACTCTTTTCCATAATGAATATGTTAATTTACATGCTCATCAACAGAGTAAATTTCCTTTTCTCTGTCTCTGTACCAGCTTTTGTTATCTTCAGCTTTTGTTATCTTGTCTTTTGATAATAGCGGTACGAACTGGGGTTAGACGATATCTCACTGTTGCTTTGATTTGCATTTCCCTGATGATTAGTGATGCTGAAATTTTTTCCTATATCCTTTGGCTATTTATATGTCTTATTTTGGGAAATGTCGATTCAGAGTTTTGCTTGTTTTTTAATGGGATTATTTGTTTCAGCTCCAAGATTTCTGTTTTGTTCTTTCTTTGTTTTTTGAGACAGGGTCTCACTTTGTTGCCCAGGCTGGAATGCAGTGGTGCAATCATGGCTCATTGTCACCTCAATCTTTAGGGCTCAAGTGATCCTCCCACCTCAGCAACCTGAGTAGCTAGGACTACAGGTATGCATCACCACACCCAGCTAATTTTAAAAAATTTTATATAAAGACATTGTTTCACTGTGTTGCCCAATTTGGTCTTGAACTACTGACCACAAGTGGTCCTCTTGCCTCAACCTCTCAAAGTGTTGGGATTACAGGGGTAAGCCACTGCACCCAGCCTTGGTTCTTTTTAAACATCTATTTCTTTGTTAAATTTCTCATTCAGTTCTTTTTTTAAATTTTATTGGATTTTTTGAATTATTTGGTATATTGTTGAATTTCTTTAAGATTATTATTTTGAATTCCTTTTCAGGCATTTCATAAATATCCTTTTCTTTGGCATCTGTTATTGAAGGCTTATTGTTTCTGTAAGCGTGTCTCCATTATTTGCTTTTTCTTGTGTCCCTGTGTTGATGTATACACATTTAGTGGAACAGTTACTTTTTTCAATTTTATTGAATAACTTTTATAGAATGAGACTTTTCCCTGTAGACGGGCCTTAGGGTGTTAGTTGGGAATGGTGCACTGGTTTTGGTTCTAAGTGGACTCAGTTGTGTGGTCTCCATAGAGATTCTTTAGTTATAATCTTTGCCTGTAATGTCGGCAATTATGTCAGTGGCCTTGGCTATGGGAGTTTGTGACAATGGTGGCATAATGTTTCTGGGACCTAGGGCCTAGAGTTGGTTATTGGGTCAGGTATCTGCAGGTGTGATGGGTAATAGACTGTTTAGTGGGCTCTCTTGGAGGGTGGGGCCCCCCACTGGGCTGACTCTCAGGCTAGGTGTGGATGTGGCATGCCATGTGGCTGTGTGAGGCTTTCTCTGTGTGATGGGGCCACCTCTGAGCCAGCTCTTGGGCTGGGAGTAGGCTGGCTGACCATGCAGGGCAGTAGACCCAATTTCTATTAGTGGTTTTATGTAGTTCTAGAAAGTCTTCACAAGGTGGAACATATGACCTAGGCTAAACCAATCATAACATTTTATTCCCTCAGCTACAGTGAGTGATTCTAGGATGGGTTTGTGACTTAAACTTGCCCAGTCAAAAGGAATCTTAGGATTCTTGCAGAGATTGCTGAGTTAGACATGCTCTTTTGCTATGGAAAATATAGTGTATGCATGTGAAACTTGAAACTGTGAATATCATCTTGCTATGATGAAGGAAATCTGGCTGAGGATGAAGCTGACATAAGGAAGTTAAAAAAAAAAGTACAATGATAGACAAACAGAACTAGAGTCTTGATCAAATTATGCCTAAAATCTGTTCTTTCTGTGTTCTTCATATTTGTGGACCAATGTGTTGCCTACATTGTTTGCTATTAGTTTTTGACCCTTGTATTCTAAGTCAGGTTTGGGATGGATTTTCTTATTTATAGCCAATTACATCCTATTTGATAGAGATGTTCTGATATGGCTCGGTTCTGTGTCCCCACACAAATCTCATCTTGAATTTTAGTCCCCACATGTCAAGGGAGGGAGGTGATTGGATCATGGGGACAGTTTCCTCCATGTTCTTGTGATAGTGAATGAGTTCTCACAAGATCTGATGGTTTAAACGTGTGGCACTTCCCCCTTCACTCTCTCCCTCCGGCCACCATGTAAGACTTGCTTCCCCTTCATCTTCTGCCAAGATTGAAAGTTTCCTGAGGCCTCTCCACATCATGAGGAACTGTGAGTCAATTGAACTTCTTTTCTTTATAAATTACTCAGTCCCAGATAGTTCATTACAGCAGTGTGAAAACGAACTAATACATGTCCCTTCACCTTCTACCACATATAGAGCCAACAACAACAAAAAGAGGGAAAGTGCTTTGATAGCTCTTCTGAAGGAAGATAGAGTCACAGATTGAAGCAGAGATATCATTTCCACTGTGATTGTTCCCTGATGTCCCCAGGTCTAGGCAATGAGCCCTCTTTGGTATTTCCATAGCTCCTTTTCATTCTCATCTCTTATAGGAAAGAGAGTCTTTAGCATAATACATCATTGCAATTAAGCTATGAAAGCCAATTAATATCAGCAAGAAGTTTCCTTAGCTTGTGTCTAGTTCATTCTGAGGAATTTAAGAGAATTACCATGAAGAAATGTTTCTGCCATTTTTCTTTCAGGATGAAGCCAGGAATAACCACACCATGACTTTGACCATGTAGGGAGCTGGAAGGATAGAGCCAGGGCCTTGAGGAGACAGCCAAGAGGCAACCAAGAGAAGATGGCAGCCAGCCAGGAGAAGACATATTCCCAGGTACCCATTTGAGGGAATCCAATGGGGGAAAGTAAAGAAATCTGGACGTTTTAAGTGTGGTGATCAGACTAGGCTCTTTCTGGCCAAGTCTGGGACAAGGCCATCCAAAAGCAGAACAAAATGGCAGGTTTGCACTTGTTTGCTGTCCATCTCCCTTATCGGGTCAACTCCTTGAAGACAAAGGTCATCATGGCTTGGCCACCATTGTCTCCCTACAGCCCAGCAATATGCCTGGGACATGAGAGATACTCTATAAATATGGGTGGGATGGATGGGTGGTTGATTTCTCAGTTTACATCTTTGAGCTGAGTATTATGGTTAACAACACTATTTCCCAGGGTGACTCAGTTAAAGTTGAGCTACTTTTATGCAAACTGTCCTTCACTGGATTTCACTGACAGACCATGAAAACTCAGAACAGAAAGGGATAATGTTGAGGCAAATCCTATAATCTCAAGACAAATCCTACCTTCCATCTAAAGGCCAGGGAATGAAAATAATCACTTTACTAAAGTCTGCAGTTCTAATTGTTCTGTCTAATGGTTGATTTAAGGTCAACCTCTGCTTGACTTAAGGTCATGGTGGGCTATACTTCTTTCTGGGCTACACTCATGAAAATGACCAAACATAAAAGAAAGATGATACCTTGTTCTTTTGCCCCACACGTCCATATATCTGACTTCTATTCAACATTCATTTAACCTGTGATTCAATGAGCATCTGCCATGTGCCATGCACTGGACTCAACCCTGGGGATAGAATGAAGAACAAGACACAGTCTGTATTTTTACCTAGCTTATACTGATGACAAGCCAATTGTGATAATATAGTACAAGAAGCAGAGAGGCAGAGATTGCGGTAGAGACCCATAGAGGAACATTGAAGTCAGCTGGTGGAATCAAGGAGAACTTCCTGGAAGAAGTTTTGCCTACGCTAAGCACATGGAAAAGCATTTGCCAGGTAAAATGGGTAGAAAGGAGAGGAATGTTTCAGGAGGAAAGTGGGAGTGGTGATTGGAGGGTGATGGTGCCACAGTGAAGAGCTGGGATCAGGCATTTTAAGGCCTTCTAAATCATGCTTAGCATTTCAGACATCCTAAGAGAAGTGTGTGTTGGAGTCCCTGGGAAGTTTTAATATGGGAATAATACCAGGTTGGAAATGAGGACACCAGTTTGGCAGCTATTTTAACGTAAGCATGTGCACTCACCAGAGCCCAAGCATATGTTCATTCTCTCTCTCTCTCTCTCTGTCACACACACACACACACACACACACACACACACACACACACACACCCCAAAGATATATGCAAGCAGCACCAGAGTATGCCCACCACTAGGGCTGGAAAACAATGTCTTAAGCTGCTCCATTTCTTAATGCCTCACAATTTTCTCATCTGTAGAATGGGAACAACTGTAACTGTCCCTCGGTGTCTCCCAGGATTGTTCAGAGTGGAAATGTCATCTGGCGAAAGCCTTTACAGCTCAGTGTGGATGAGTGCAAAGGGCCGTTTCTTCCTGGCCCCTTTACGTTTCATCCAGTCCTTCACTTCCCAGCTTCTGAAGCATCTCTGGGAGTAACACATTCTGAATGGGCCAGCAGAGGTTAAGAAAGTCATGTTTTAATTAGATTTCCACTCTATCTCAACGTCAAAACTAGAGTAGGGGAATCGAAATCTTATCTCTAGACACTATAACTGGGAAATCACAAAATTGGCTGGAGACTCTCAGGCAAGGGTAGGAAGCCCTCTGGCTTGGGACTCTTTTGAAGGGATGATTCCACTGATTGGAGAGTGTTCACACTCTTTGTTGTGGAGTACCTGTGTGAATCTCCTAGAGCTTCTTAACAAATTGACACAGACTGGCTAGCTGAAACAACAAAAATTTATTTCTCATTCTGGAGGCTAGATGTCTGAGATCAAGGTAGTAGCAGGATTGGTTCCTTCTGAGGCTGCCCTATTTGGCTGTCTTCTCACTGTGTCCTCACATGGTCTTCTCTCTGAGTATGTCTGTGTCCTGAGTTCCTCTTCTGATAAGGACACTAGTCATATTATCCACCGTAATGCCTCATTTTCACTTATTTACCTCTTTAAAGACACTATCTCAATACAGTCACATGTGAGGTGTTAGGGGAATTTTGGCAGGAGTGGGAAATGAAATTCAGCCTATAACAATGCCCAAATTGGGTAGTGGATATAAACAGTGAGGAAACCCAAAGACTGTACAGATTTCTGCTGAAGTTTGTTCTCCGATGAAGAGCCTCAACTGAATAGACTTGCTGTCTTCTTGGTTGTGGCATCATCCACATTTTCTTGTTCTTTATCTCAGCTCAGATGTGCTGCTACAGAAAGGAGCTGGTCTACACCCAGTTCTCTGTTTCTTTACCACTTCGCAGAATGAGTTTTGCTACGGTAACCACTGTCTGGGAAGAGATAACCCAGGGGGTACCAGGGTCAACTCATGTTCTTCTCTCCTAATTTCTTGGACAGCTCTGTTGTATTTTAGCTGCTGCATAAATCCCCAGAGAGGAGCTTTTTGCTAATAATTTTGTGTGTGTGTATGTGTGTGTGCGTGCATGCATGCATGTGTGTGTGTGTGTTGGGGGTGGGGGGCTAGGCAAAGTGATATCTTTAAGAAAGTTGTCAAATGGAAGGTAGGATCACCCTGAAGAGAGAAGCCACTCATTCATTGACCAATAGGTCACACTTGGATTTTCTGTCTCAGGCCAACCCACACTCTAGTGACTATGCAACCCTTGGCAGTTTTCAGCGGGCTCCTCCTGCCTTCCCAACAGATAGGAATAATGCTCTGCAGACTTCAAACTCTCTTGATTCTATCTCCTTCGGGTTTTAAAGGCAGATTTTATCCACTGTGGCTCTTGGGCTTTGGCATCTGGGCCATTCACAGCTACCCTGCTGGAGACTCCTCAGATGTGTTAGAAGCAGCAGTTTGTCATGGGAAGAGGAGGCAGCAATGGGAAAGCAGTGTGAATTTTTACTATTTGAAGGGGCACATTACTCACTGAGTCATCTGCCTGAAAGCTGTTTTCAGTGTCCCCTGGACCTTGAAGACTATAAGGGGCAGTTATGTGGATGAGAGAGGGGGCATTCAGAGCAGAGACCTGTTAAAATCTCCTGGCACAACTCAGGTCCTCCACCTTGGGGGCTGTCTTGGGTGGTCCCAAGCATCCTAAATGCCTCTGGAATCTTCCCTGAAGACCTGGATTTCCTTCTAGCCCAGTGATGTGTCTGTCCATGGCCATCCTTGTGCAAAGTTTGCCTTTCCAGCCCGGTTGCTCTGCTGCAGTTTCTAACAATTGCTAATGGACAGACACAGACTTGAGCAGTCCCTGTGGCCTCCCAGGGCATCTGTCAAAGATGTGCACACAGAAGTCGACAAAGTTCCAGTTTCTCTCTCTTATCCTCAGGAAGCCAGCCGTGGTACCCACACAGGACAATTTAGAACCCCTGGCTGTTTCTCTACTTCCCTGTTGGCCCTATTTGTATATTTCTAGCATGTCTTTTCTTTATTATTTGTTCATGTATTCATTCCTTTATTCTGCAAATATCTATTGAGCACCAATGATGTGCTAAGTCTGGCTTAAATTTACCCTGGGAATACAGAAGTGAAATAAACAAAGTTCCTGCCCTTGGGTACTTCTATTTTAATGTGAGAGGGTGGGTGAGTGGATGGAGGGAGGTAAGTCTTTGCATTTGGTTTTCATGGATTATAACAAATTTCAACAGCACTTTTAATTCCATGATAATCTCTAACTGGAAAAGCAATCCCCTCAAGTGCCTGTCACTTCATCCTGAATCTCTGTCCTGGATTGTGAAGGGATATCAAGCATGGCAATATACTTTGTTGTGTTTTCTTTTTGCTTAACTCAGGGGCTTTTAACCCATTCTGTGCTTTGGACTCCTTTGGTGGTCCTATGGACCCCTTCTCAGAATAATGTTTTTAAATGAATAACATAAAATGCGTAGGGTTATGAAGAAAACAATACTTTGAAAGGCATTTCTCAAAAATTTTTTAAAGTTGTGATATTATAACACATGTGCCCTTTTATTAGCGCATTAAATAACATGATTTAGCACTGGGTTTCATAACAACTGTGATTTTGAAGTACCAATAAGCATAAATAATATTTTGAAATATCTGTAATACCTGGACTGTGTTATGAAAATATCCCTGATTTCTACTGATCACAAAGTTCTAGGTACTACAAATAGCACTCTAGTTCATTGTCACTGTATTAATCTGCTAGGGCTACCATTACAAAGTCCCACAAACTGGGGAACTGATACCTTCAAGAAAGCAGCCAGATGGAAGATAGGATCACATTTCAACAGACACATGAGATAGTATAGTACATTTCTGTGGTTTAAGCCCCCAGTTTATGAGACCAGCCCAACTCTGTTACTAGGGTCTTATTTTAACTTAAAGGAGTGTTTCTCCAATTATATTCAAGTAGAAACAGAAAGGTACTTTGAGTTCTGGAGGCCCAAAATCCAAGCTCAAAGTGTCAGCACTAGAAAATGGCCAAGATGGTACAACAATCTGCACATACACCTCACACATAGGAAAGAGAGGTGGGCATTGCATTTGTGAGAAACAGAAGGCTCCAACTAGCCCAACTCTAGTACTAGAATCTTACATTTTCCTTAATAACCCACTACATACTGCCTTCACTCTCAGTTCTCTGAAAAACAACTATAGTGACCTCAAGTGACCCAATCCTCTAACACTGAAATTACCTAGGGGTATTATGCAATCCTAGGAATACATGGTGAAGAGAAACTACCTCTGTTTTTAATCTAAAAGCCAAATGTCATCATGTCACCCCCTGGTGCTACTCCTTGACCTTCTCATTGCTTTCAAAAATATTTAAGGTAGCTTTCAAGGTTCTTTATGACTGGCCCCTGCCCACCTCCCTGGCCTCATCTCACTCCTCACTAATTCCTGAGATGGTCCAGCCACCTGCTTTCTCACAGGCCATTGAGCACAGCCATCTTCTTTCTGTGTCTGGCTTTAGCACATGCCATTTGTTCTGCTGTGGTTCAGAAGCTTTAAGGATTTCTGAAAGATGTCAGGGTAATATGGTTTGGCTGTGTCCCCACCCAAATCTCATCTTGAATTGTAGTTCCCATAATCCCCACATGTCATGGGAGAGACCCAGTGGGAGTTAATTCGATCATGAGGGTGGGGCTTTTCCATGCTGTTCTTGTGATAGTGAATAAGTCTCATGATATCTGAGGGTTTTATAAAGGGCAGTTCCGGTGCACATGTACTCTTGCTTGCCACCATGTAAGATGTGCCTTTGCTCCTCCTTTGCCTTCTGCCATGGTTGTGAGGCCTCCCCAGTCACATGAAACTATGAGTCTATGAAATCTCTTTTGCTTTATAAATTATGCATTCTTGGGTATTTCTTCAGAGCAGTATGAAAATGGACTAACACGTAGGGGAATGTACCTTTCTGGCCTCTGAATTAGCAAAGAGTAAGATGGTGTAAAACTCAACAGTTCAGAGCCCTGAGAAAGGCACTTTACAGATGAGTGAGAGTCCAGTTCATCTAAAGCATCGCATTTTTGAATGGAGTTTCTGGGCTTAAAACTTAAGTTCTGATTTATATCTCTGTTTGTGTTTGTGTGTTTTTGTATGTGCTTTTTGGTAAAAACAATTTCTCACAGGCTTAGAATAATGAGCTCCCTGGATGTGCAAGTTTTGGAAATAGTAATCTACCTGTGCTAGGTAAACCATGTCTGAAATGTTACCTGCTGAGAAAAGAACATTCCTGAGAGGTGTGATTGGATATGTTCTGTGTGTGTAAGGGGTGTGTGTGTGTCTGTACGTGAGGAAGAGAGAGAGAGAGAACTTTAGCCTAAAGGAGTATTTCCTGAATTGTATTCATTTGTTCTCTGCCTTCAAGATTTTTACTATATTCAACTACCATCTGTACTTACTTTCTTACATGCATACATTTTCATAATGTTTTTCTTTAAATTGACCCATTTTTTGTAAGTGTAGCTTCAACCTGAAAAGACTATCCAACAAGCCACAGACTTGGAGATAACAATTGCAAAACACGTATCTGAGAAAGGTCTGATATCTAAAATATATACAAAGAAGTCTTAAAATCCAGCTATAAGAAAAGAACCTAAATTAAAATTAGGCAAAATACCTGAACAGACACCTCACCAAGGATATACAGATGGCAAATTAGCATATGAAAAGATACTCAACATCTTATGTCATTAGAGAATTGCAAATTAAAATTACAATGAGATACCACTTCACACCTATTAGAATGGCTACAATCCAAGACATGGACAGCACCAAATGCCAAAGAAGATGTGGAGCAACAGGAACTCTCATTTGCTGCTGGTGGGAGTGCAAAATGGTACAACCACTTTGCAAGACAGTTTGACACTTTCTTACAAAACTAGCATACTCTTACCATATGATTCAGCAGTCTCACTCCTTGGTATTTTCCCACATGAGTTGAAAAGTTATGTCCAAACAAAAACTTGCATACAAATGTTTATAGTAGCTTTATTCCTAACTGCCAAAACTTGGTGCTATGATGTAAACATTATTCCCCAAATTTCATATGTTGGAATTCTAGCCCCCTAAAGTGACAGCAGTGGGGTCTTGGGGAGATGAGTAGATTATTATGGTGGGACCCTCATGAATGAGATTCGTGCTCCTATAGAAAGGCCCAAGGGAGCTTGTTTGCCCCTTACACCAAGTGAGGATGCAGCCAGAAGGCACTGTCTTTGAGGAATATGCCCTCACCAGACACTGAAGCCAGTGCCTTAATCTTCCACTCCCACAACTGTGGGAAATCAGTATTTGTTGCTTATAAGCCACCCAGTTTATGGTATTCTTGTTATAGCAGCTGGAACAGACTAAGATAATTGGAACATACCAAGATGTCCTTTAATAATAGGCGAATGGATGCCTGTGGTACACCCAGACAATGGAATATTACCCAGCAATAAAAGAAATGAGCTAACAAGCTGTGAAGAGACATGGAGGAACCCTAAATGCATAGTGATATGTGAATGAAGTCAACCTGAAAAGACTATGTCTGGTATGGTTCCAATTATAGCATATTCTGGAAAAGGCAGAACTGTGGGGACAGGTAAAAGATTAGTGTGGGAGTGGGTGGATGGAGGGATGAGTTAGGTGGAGCACAGAGGATGTTTAGGGCAGTGAAACTGCTATATGTAATACTGTAATGGGAGATAGATGTCATTAACATTCGTAAAAATCCTTAGAATGTACAACAGCAAGAGTGAACTGAGATATAAACTATTAACTTTAGTTAATACTAGTGAGTCCATATCGGCTCATTAATCGTAACAAACGTACTACACTAATGCAAAATATAAATAATAGGGGAAACTACGAGAGGAAGCAGGAGAGGATATATGGGAATTCTTTGCTTTTTCCAGTTTTTTTGTAAAATAAAATTGCTCAGAAATAATCATCTGTTATTAAAGAAGAATATCATATCCAAGGAATCATATGGTTGATGTCCTCTTAGTTATATGTTTTCCTGCATACGAATACATGTACAATTGTTAAAATGAATACAAAATAATGAAAATGTGCACCTGAAATCATCCCACCAGTAGAACTTGAACCACATAATTTTAAAACCACAGTTTTATCCCATTTTTTTAGAAGTAGTAGTCCTGGCCAGGCATGGTAGCTCATGCCTGTAATCCCAACACTTTGGAAGGTTGAGGTATGCAGATCACCTGAGGTCAGGAGTTTGAGACTAGTCTGACTAACATGGTGAAAACCTGTCTCTACTTAAAATACAAAAATTAGCTGGGTGTAATGGTGGGCACCTGTCATCCCAGCTACTCAGGAGGCTGAGGCAGGAGAATCACTTGAACCAGGGTAGTGGAGGTTGCAGTGAGCCAAGACTGTGCTATTGCACTCCAGCCTGGGTGACAGAGTGAGACTCCATCTCAAAAAAAAAAAAAAAAAATGCACATATATACCATGGAATACTATGCAGCCATAAAAAATGATGAGTTCATGTCCTTTGTAGGGACATGGATGAATCTGGAAACCATCATTCTCAGCAAATTGACACAAAAACAGAAAACCAAACACTGCATGGTCTCACTCATAGGCAGGTGTTGAACAATGAGAACACATGGACACAGGGAAGGGAGCATCACAAACTGAGGGGACTGCGAGAGGGACAGTGGGGGGTAGGGAGGTTGGGGAGGGCTAACATGGGGAGAAATGCCAGATATAGGTGAAGGGGGATGGAGGCAGCAAACCACATTGCCATGTATGTACCTATGCAGCAATCCTGCATGATCTGCACATGTACCCCATAACCTAAAGTGCAATTATATATATATATATATACACACACAATAAAAAAATAAAACTCCAAAACTAAAAAACAAAACAAAAAAGAAACAAACAACAACAACAACAAAAACAGCAACAAAAAAGGTAGTGGTCCCTTCCTCATTCTCTCTGCCTCTGCCAAATAAAATCTTAGCGTGCATACAGGCTAGAGGGGAGCCACTTTGGCTAAAATGGGGAGAGGAGGCCTGGCATACTGCAGCCCCCCCTCTTTCCACCTTATATTCCATGACCCCCTCCCTTTAACCCTGACAACACCACAGAACCCTGGTGCTATCCAGAACACAGCTGAGAAACCACTGGTCTAAAGGTCAGCATATTTGGTAGGTGCGCAGGGTGCTCTGATTCCCATCCAAAGACCCCTGGCAACTGTGGACAATCCTGCAAGCTCCTGTCTGCCTTGGTTGTCTTCTCTAACCGGAGCCCCTCAGGCTCTATCTTGCAAAGGTGTGATGAAGACAGAGACAGATGTATGTGTCCTTGGAAGAGTCTTGGGACACAGTTATTCTAGGCTGAAAGGATGCATATTTAACCCTTTAATACATACTGCTGGTGGCAGTAGCAATTGGTGTGATCACTACAGAGAGCAGTTTGGCACTATGGAGTCAAATTGAAAGGAACTGATCCTTTGGCCTGCCAATGCTGCTTGCAAGTACATGTCCAGTTGTGAGTTCAAAAGCTCTTACATGTGTTCATGAGGAACATGGTCAAAGGCTGTTATTGCAGTAGCATTTGTAAATGTGAAAAACTGGGAACAACCTGAATGTCTATCAGGAGGAGAATGGATAATGGCATTATTGTAGACTCACACAATGGTATTTTAGACAGCTGTTAAAATAAACTGGATGTGTGTCAGTATGAAAAGATCTTGAAACATAATGCGGGGTGAAAAAATCAAGTTCCAGAATGATATGTATGACATCATTCTATCCTTATCAATACTAAATATAGGAAATAAACTGAATGCAGTTTATAGATACATATAGGTAATATCTTATAAAGACAGTAGAAAAATATGTATCAAATTCATGATGATAGGCAGGGAAAGGGTTCTGGGGAGGGGGAACACAAGAAATTGGGTGGCTTTACACACACAAACACACTCTTACACAAATCTGATAAAATTCTAACTTTTCTCAACTTTGGTAAATACATGTTTATTTAAACATAGTTATTTGTACTTTCTACATTTAAATTAAACCATGATTCTCATTTGGCTAAATCTATCAAACAGTTCTGTAGCTCTTACTAGGTATCAGATTTTGCAAGCTTCATAATACCCCCAGTAGGCACTGTTTTAGAAGGAAGGAAACCGAAGTACAGAGGGGCTAAGCCACTCATCCAAGGTAAAACAGCTGGTAAGAGGCAGAGAAGGGCATCAGACCCAGACAGCCTGACACACAGTCCGTTCTCTCGAGCACCTGCCATGAAGTATCCGTGGCTTATAGTCTCTCATCTGGGTCCCCTACGTGTACCCTGCGGCCCCTCTCACCCTACCCACCTGTCCACTTTGTATCAAGCTAAGTTCACTTCTTAAGAGGAATTAAGTTTGTCCACCTCTAGCCTGGCTCCTAGGCCATAATAAGTGCATAGCAAATGCTGTTGAACAACGGAACGGATGCATGCATAAGTGGCTTCAGGTTTCTGGAAGCTCCTCTGAGCCAGCGTCACACTCAGGGTTATCCTCTCTGAGTCTTCCGCTGCATCTCATGTCACCCAGGATGTTAGCAGTAGGTCCATGGAAAATCAGCCCAATTGATATGGAAAAAAAACCCCAAAATAATGTGCGATGTTTATTTCAGAGGCACCACCTTTCTCCCTCTACACATGGAGGAGTTAGTCAGAGAAAATGGTAATATTTCAGAAAATATTCTGTCTTTCTTGCAAATCCTTTGTCTTTCTCCGACTAATTCATACTAAACTTCTGGTTTCAATGTAAATGACAATTCTGAGCAACTTTCTCTGGCCAGCTTGCCCCTTCTTGCCCCTTCACTGCTGCTATTCTGCCTCATATTACCCCTTTTCTATATAGAATTTTTTTTTTTTTTGAGACAGAGACTTGCTCTGTTGCCCAGGCTGGAATGCAGTGGTGCCATGCCATCTTGGCTCACTGCAACCTCCACCTCCTGGGTTCAAGCAGTTCTGTCTCAGCCTCTCAAGTAGCTGGGATTACTGGTGTCCACCCCCGTGCTCAGCTAATTTTTAAAAATATTTTTAGTAGAGACAGGGTTTCATGATGTTGGCCAGGCTGGTCTCGAACCCCTGGCCTCAAGTGATCCTCCCACCTGTGCCTCCCAAAGTGCTGGGATTATAGGCATGAGATATTGAATGTATCACACCCTATAATCATATATTTATCTGTGAACTCATTTTATCTAATGTCTATCTGCCCCAGAAGAGAGTCAACTCCGAGAGACCGATCAAGCATTGTACATGTTTGACTCATATTTTATTGCAAGTGCCTGGCATATAGGAAGTGCTCATTCATCTCCGTGGAATGAATCTTGTTGCTCAATGCAGTGGCTTGACTGAAAGACATTCTACAGGGGCTTCCTTTTTTTTCACTTAACAGCAGGACTTTCTTTATTAGATGAAATTGTCCAGACTTCTTTGTATAAACCAACACATGGCTTTGGTTACATTGAGGAGGGGGAGAATGTGTGACTGGGGAGAATCTGTTTGCCCTGACTTCTCCCTGCTTCTCCCAGCAAGATTCCTGAGGCATCTCCCAGACCACGCCTTGGCAAACTCTTCTGAGTCCTGATCTTGAAAACACCAGAAGGGGCTTTTCACCAAGGAAGCCCCTCTTTGTGTGTTGTAAGACTGATGCCATGTCCTCTTCTTCCAGGTCCCTGAGTCAGCCTTGTGGGGCACTTTCCTAATGGAATCATAAATTCTGCCCTAAATGAGCATGCTGATTTGGTTTGCTCTTCACACGACCTCTTCCTGGGGAAAATGCAAAGCTTTCCCTGAGTTATGGCAAAGACTCCGGTGGGTGGCTGCGTGCCTCTGCCATCTGATAGTCTAATTCCTTTCCCATTTACGAGCTCGTTAGTTCCCCAGCCAGTTCCCACCCCATTGCAGCTGACCTGGTGGCAGTATTTGCCTGTGTCATCTTGCTGAGACAAACACAGACATTCCCGCTGAGGAGGCAGCCGTCCCAGCTCTGTCATCTCATTGACTGACCCTGGCTGACTCCATTGAAAGCATCGAACTCATAGAACAGGCTCCGTTCCTGTAGTCAGTGAAGCTCTCTGTGTCGGCTTGAGCATGGCTCAGAAGCCGAGTTTCCCTGTGTTTACTGAATGCTTTCCTGCCAAAAAGGCTTGGACTAACATCTGCCTTTCAAAGTGATGGGGCTGCTGCCTGCTCTCGGTCCCTTCTTCCTGCTGGGGTTTTGGACTTCCCTGAATTCTCCATCTGGAATGTTCACTGGTAGATTCTGTGGCAGGTTAGGAGCAATCCCCTTGCTTTGAATCTGACTCCAGGAGTAGCAAGAAGTGGAACTGGAGGTGCTTTCTGTGTGCCTCTATAGTCTGGCATCTGGAATGGGCACAATAATGTGTCCCAAAGGGTTCTGGGAGGGTTAAATAAGATGCGTGCACCAAAGGATTCAGGAGTGAGGTATTGTGAGGGCTTTACGTACTTTTATTTTTTATTTTTATATTTCTGAAAGAGACTGTCTCCCAGGCTGGAATGCAATGGCTTGACCATGACTCACTGCAGCCTCGAACTTTTGGGCTCAAGCAGTCCTCCTCCCTCACCTCGTACCACCAAACCTGGCTATTTTAAAAATAAAGTTTTGTAGAGATAGGGTCTTGCTATGTTGCCCAGGCTGGCCTCGAACTCCTGGACTCAAGCGACCCTCCTGCCTCAACCTCCCAAAGTGCTGGGATTATAGGCACGAGCCACCATGCCCAGACTTTAAGTGCTTTTAAGTGATTCAGTCTATGTTTATTTCTATCTATGTCTACATTTAGATCTACATTTATATTTAAATCTGTATTAGTTTGCTTTGGCTGCCGAAACAAATTACCATAAAGTCGGTGGCTTAAACCAGCAGAAATTTATTCTTTTCACAGTGCTGGAGGCCAGATGTCTGAAATCAGGGTGTCAGTAGGGCTGTATTCTGTCTGGAAGCTTGAGGGGAGAATCTTTCCTTGCTGCTTTCACTTCTGATGGCTATGGCATTTCTCGTCTTCCTTGGTTGGTGGTCACATCATTCTAATTGTTGCCTCTGTCTGCAGATTGCCTCTTCTTCTTCTGTATGTCTCTCTCCTCTGTGTCTCTTGTGAGGACACTTAGCACTCTTATCATCGGATTTAGAGTCTGCCCAGATAATCCAGGACAATCTCCTCACCTTAAGATTCTTAGCTCAATCAAATCTGCAAAGATCTCTATTCCAAATAAGGTCACATTCACATGTTCCAGGAATTTGATGTGGATATGTATATATATTGCCCATAACCATATCTCTGCTATCCATCTATACCTATATATTTGATGGAAAAAAGCAAAGATATCAAAATGCTAACAGTTTCTGAATCTAAGTTGTCTATGTATATATATATACAGACAATTGTCCTGCCTTCGCTTATCTGTATTCTCAAGTTCTTCTATAATAAATGTGGTGTTCTTAAATAACCAGACCACTTTAAAGATAATGATGTGAAGCTGTCAGGGCTTTGTGAGAAGTGTGAAGATATATTCTGCTTTTCACAGCTTCCCACCCGAGAGCAACACACCCTCAAAGATGCTCCAGAGACTTTGGAAAAGGCTGCAGCTTGAATCCCAAAGAATAACTGCTCTTATTACAGCTGTGTAAGGAATTGTGTACCTGCACAATGAGCACATATATTTACATTCCAAAAATTTCTGGGAATCAAATTTCTTATCCCAAAATCCTGGGAATCAAATATGCTTTTGAATTCAGATGTTTCCAGATTTTAGAAGAACATTCAGGCATATGTGCTGTATATTACATCATATACTTAGTGGGGGTCTGGGTGGTATCCCATCATCAAACATATTATGTCTGCTATGACATGTTTGGATATTTATACTAAGTAGAGTAAATAGAAATCTAAATAATTCCATGCTTAGTTTGGTCAGACATTGCCGCCCAAGGAGTTTTAGCACTAAATATGTGAAAAACATCTGGATTTCAGAGATCTGTGGATTTTAGAATTATTGAGAAGAGAACGAAGGCTTTACTATTACTGCTTCTTTGTATGTTTAAAAATCTTCATAATAAAACATTTAAAAATGAGATTGTGCATGTAACGTGCTTAGCATCATGTCTAGCACCTAGTAAGAACTCAAAAAAAATGTGTAACCATTAACATTAGCTTCATAATCATTTTACTTGTTGACAGTGTTGTAAGTCACACAGAGGTTATGACAAGAAGAATCTAGGAGGATCCCTATAGCAGTGGCACCCAAGATGGATTGCATGGTGCAAGCAGTGAAGAGAGGTGGTTAGGAGGCTGCGGGACTCACCAGGCATAGGGTGATAAGGTTCAGGATAGGAGAGGAGAAAGCATGAATGAACCTGGAAGAACTTGGTGAGTATTCTGGGAGAACAGGATGGATTCTTGTCACCCCGATATGCCTCTGAATAACAGCAAAAGAGAGACATACTGAATGTTCTGTGTGCATTTAGGAAGGAAAAAGCATAGCATAAGCCAATTCAGGAGTAAGACAGGTGGAAATTTCATCAGTCTCCTAATCTGTGGCCTTTGTAATGGCAGCACTTTTAATTGTAAGGGTTGATTTGGGGTGGTGGGCTTGCTAATCAGGACTACCTGAGCATGAAGCATAGCCCAGTGGAGCCCC
Source organism: Plecturocebus donacophilus (assembly GCA_004027715.1). Taxonomy (NCBI): domain Eukaryota; kingdom Metazoa; phylum Chordata; class Mammalia; order Primates; family Pitheciidae; genus Plecturocebus; species Plecturocebus donacophilus. Next base: position 73,411 of record PVKP010005389.1, read on the forward strand.
TCTGCAGATGCAGTTTTATCTCAGATTACTCATTTTAAACCTGAAGATGCTGTGCAGGTCACAGGGGCTAGGTAGGGCTTCTTAGCCCTGGACATGCACTGTATCCCTTGGAGAAAGAGCTTTAAAAACTCTCCACTTTAGATCAAATAGCATAGACTCTCTGGGCATAAGACCCTGGCATTACGTTTGAGAAGATGATTCTAAGATGCAGCAAAGATGGAGACTGCTGAGTTTAGGCTTCAGAAGGGATGGGGAAAATGACAGAAAATGCTGTGACCCTGAGCTCTCCCTATCAATATGTAAAGGGGACAGGTCTGGGAAAGACTAGAGTAGTGACAGGGAGGGAGGAAGAGAAGAACAACCCAAACTGAGTGAAAACATAAAAACCCAGGTGATGAAAAACAAAACAAAACAAACAAAAAACAAGCAAAAAAAGCAACACTGGAGACGATCTATGTGGTAAGCGTGATGAACTTTCCCAAAGCCATTGCTATCGCCATCACCATAGCCTAAGAAGCGATGGAAGACAGAGCACAGGAAAAGGTCAAAGTAGAGCAAGACAGTCCGTGGAGGAATTGCAGCACTTCCTCAGTAAACATTGAGTGTGGGGTTAAGAGGTTAGAAATACGGTAAAGGGAGGAAAATGCACAGCTTTATAATAAGAGCAGTTAAGTCCTTGGGATCCGCACTGCAGCCTTTTACAAAGTCTCTGGAGCATCTTTGAGTGTGTGTGGCTCTTGGATGGGGAACTGTGAAAAGCAGGATCTATCTTCACACTTCACATGAAGCTCTGGCAGCTTCACATCATTATCTTTAAAATGGTCTGCTTATTTAAGAACATCATATTTATTACAGAAGAACTTGAGAGAGGCAGATAAGCAAAAGCAGAGCAAGACCAAAGCTAAATTCAACAGTCACATGTAAAACCACCACCAAAGCTGGTTCTGTCTGTTTCTCCTATCTTTCCCATTGTCTTGTCTATTTCTTTCCCATCATCTTTCCTCTGCGCTGAGTGTAGTTTTTCTTTTATCTTTTCTTCTTTTTTGAGATGGTTTTGTTGCCATCCAGGCTGGTGTGCAGTGGTGCAATCATGGCTAGCTGCAGCCTTGACCTTCTGAGCTCAAGTCATTCTCCAACCTCAGCATCCCAAGTAGCTGGGACTACAGGAACAAGCCACCATGCCCAGCTCATTTTTGTATTTTTTTTTTTTTTTGGCAGGAGACTCAGAGGGATGGGAGTCTTGCTATGTTGCCCAGTCTGGTCTCAGACTCCTGGGCTAAAGTTATCTGCATGCCTCAGCCTCCCAAAGTGCGTATTACAGGCATGAGCTACTGTTCCTGAAATACTTTTTCTTCTTAAACAAAAAGCATTTCTAGATCTAATTTGGGAGCTCTTATACTAGATCTAATTTGGGAGAACAGGATGGATTCTTTTCACCCCTGAAATGCTTCTCAATGATAGCAAAAGAGAGATATACTATAAATGCTCTGTGCGTTTAGGAAGGTTTTGTATTTTTTTTTTTTTTTATTTAGCAATAGATTAGGAACATTTTCATTTAAGAATAGATTGGGACCATTTTCTCTATGTTAAAGAAAAAAGAAAACAACCACATGATCCTTTTTAATGGCTCCCTAATGTTTTATCATATGCATATTTCAGCATGACTTAATTCCCTCGTAATAAGCATATAGACGATTTTCCATTTTTCAGTTAGAATTTTCATTGCTCTAACATCTTCATACATGTATCTTTATGCAGTTAGCTGATTTTTGCTTTAGTATACATTGCTCCAAGTGGAATGGCTGCAACAAAAGGGATGTACATTTTTAGGTCTATTGACTCATAGCACCAAACCACCCTGTGATTGATGAGCCCTCTCTGTGGTGCAATGTGTGTGAGGAATTACTCTGAAACTAGTCAATGCAGCTTTATCTTCATGGATTAATGAGGACCACGCTGCTCTAGGGTTCTCTCCACTTGATAGGATGAAGTCTAATTCTCTGCCATAAAGTGCTGATTTACCTGGGACAAAGGTGTTCAAAGCTGCCTTCTCTTCTGTATCTCCACACCCCACATTTGTACCCTCATGATGTGAACAGGGTGAGGTAAAAGAGATTGGGACCCTCTCCCAGTCTTCTCTGGTCCTAAGTGGCTGCTAGTCCTTCAGAAAGGCAAGGAAGATACCCCTCCAGCTACCCAGGCTTAGCAACTCCAAACCACCTGTGATTGAAGCTCAGGAGCCCCCG
>PVKP010005389.1:75756-89990 GCA_004027715.1 Plecturocebus donacophilus
CCCCATCACCTATATCTGGCATTTCTCCCCATGTTATCTCTCCCCAACTCCCCAACCCCTGCTGTCCCTCCCCTATTTCCCCCCAACAGACCCCAGTGTGTGATGCTCCCCTCCCTGTGTCCATGTGTTCTCATTGTTCAACACCCACCTATGAGTGAGAACATGCAGTGTTTGATTTTCTGTTCTTGTGTCAGTTTGCTGAGAATGATGAAGTGTTTTCCAGGTGGTTCTAATTGCCCCCAAGGTTGGGCAGGGCAGCTTCAAGGCATTGAGTGACCCTTGTTAGAGAGAGAAGATGCAACCTGGGGCCTTAGGGAAAGCCAAACCCTTTCACACATTTTGAATGAGCTCTTTACCAACCAATTCCAGACTACTTTCAGCATTTTAAACTCTTCCTGCCCTCAGGCACATAGTCCAAGCAGCAAATTCCTGAAGGCAGAGGCTATTGCATCAGCTCAAAGGAAAACTACACTCCTTTCATGTGAATATTCCACTCTGCCAATGTAGAGTTTAAGTCATCACTTCCAGACAATTTGTTTTATAATTACAGACCTCATAAAAGTAATTTCCTATAAATTAATCAACTGAGGAAGGATAGCAAGGCTTTTGTTTTGTTTTGGGTGGTTGTTTTGGTTAGGGACAAATTGGCTCTTTTAAAAAGGAGTATTTCCAGAGTCTTGCAAAGTCCCTCAGCTCGCTGAATTTCATGCCCTCTGGCCTTGGGTTTTACCGTCCAGCTCAGGATACTCACAGTCTTCTTAATAAACCCTCACTCTCATGTCCTCTAAGCTGTTGCTCACATGGTGGTTTTTCCACTTGGTGTTTTCTTGAAGTAGGATTGCCAGATTTAGCAACAACAACAACGACGACGACAAAACACAGTGTCCAGTTCAATTTGAATTTCATATAAATAACAAATATTTTTTAAGGGATTCTGCCACTTGTAAGTATGTCTGTTCCCAGATGCATCCTGGAACCAGGCAACTAACCACAGGATGGATTTGGGGACCCAATGCACCCACTGTGAGATGGATCTGACCTAAAATGCCATTGATTGTCTGACCTTCATAAGCTCCTCCTCTGACTAGTAGACCACAGTGATGTCTGGGGTTCCCTGGAATTGGTGTCAATTCAGAGCTAGTGTCCAGTACTCACTCAAAGTTCTGATGATTTCCTTTCTTCTAATGCAGCGTCACCCTGATAAGAAGCCCTAGGTCCCTTTGGGGAAGGCTGAAGAAAGATTAACAATATACATTTGGGGCAGTATAGCATGGTCCCTCCTCAAGGGGACTCAGCTTCTCTTTCATTCAAAGGATTCTGGTTCTGTAAACGGACTCAAGTTTAGGGATTAATCAAAGGGCAAGGACTCTGTTTTGGTGATTCAAGTTAGACTTCTGTTCACTTAGCCTAGAACTCTTCTGTATATACAGATCACATATGAATTTAGGAAATTTCCCATCTGTTTCTTTTTTCAGCTGCAGTATGATCAACCAGCCAATGCTGTGATGGTGACTCAGATTCCTGTTTTGATGCCCTGTCCATGACTGTAACCACACCCACCTTGCCTTTGGTGATTAAGTGCTGTCACTTGTCCCCTACTCCAGGATCCAGTTACTCTCATTGTACTTAGAATCCCAGCTTAGTAGCAGCATTTCTCATTGTAATTTTGGACATTCAGAGAACAATGACCCTAGAACTCTTTAAAGATGCTGAGCTCCCCTCACAAATTTATTTCTCACAGTTGTGGTGAACTTACCAGGGTGGATGAGCAGATTTTACATGACAAATTCACTCTAATATTCCAATTCCAATCTCCCTAATCCTTTGGGCACCTTCCTCTACCTTCCTTTACAGAATAACCATGCAGTTCTGGCATTTCAACTTCATTTAGTGCAGGTCACCCTTTGCTCCATGTTTCCACCAACCAAACAGCCACACTGTTAGAATTATTTCTAACCCGAGGAACTGCAACATGAGATCCAGAATCTCCGCTTAGTGGGCCCATATCAATAAATTCAGCCCAATCCAACTTTATGTTCCTCCGACCATTATCCCACACCCTTGATATCCATTCACACATATATTTTCTAGATTTATGTCTGTATATGTTGGAAAAGTCATGTATTTATTTTGGAGTAGAAAAGAAGACCTGCCCCCCACCATAGGTCCTACTTTGTACTTCAAACTTTGGGGCCTGCTGGGACTTGAGTCCAGTTATAGGTCTAGAAGCAAAGAGGGGTTGTCAGGGTAGGTCCTGAAGAAGAATCAGCATTGTCTCAAAAGGTAACTGATTCAGGGGAGGCCATTACAGATTCTGCAAGCAAAGCAGGGTTAACCTCCTCAAACTGCAGGCAGGTGATATGGTTAGGCTTTGTGTCATCACCCAAGCCTCATCTTACCCATAGAATTGTAATCCCTATGTGCTGAGAAAGAGACCTGGTGGGAGATGATTGGATCATGGGGTCAGTGTCCACCATACTGTTCTTATGATAATGAGTGAGTTCTCATGAGATCAGATGATGGTTTTATAAGTATCTGACAGTTCCTCCTTCACGCACTCACTCACTCACTCCCTCTCTCCTACCTGCTGCCATGTAAGACATGTCTCTTCCTCTTCCACCATGATTGTGAGTTTCCTGAGGCTTCCCTAGTCGTGCAGAACTGTGAGTCAATTAAACCTCTTTTCTTGATAAATTACTCAGTCTTGGGCAGTTCTTTATAGCAGTTGAGAATGAACTGATACAGGAGAGAAGGAGGATAAAGGGCTGTTTCTACTGGCGAAAAGACTTAGCAGAATTTATGGGTTCAGTGTACCCAACTTCACTGGGATTTGCCCATATGTCCCCATTCCAAATTTCAGGATCTCATTCCCTCCTAATCCATACCCTCACTTTAACAGTAAATACCCTGTGAAGCTGTGAATCCAATTTCCACTGTAGTTCAGCTACTCTCAATATGAGACTCTAGGTTCATTTTTCAGCAATCTCAGCCCTGCTGGAGATACAAGAGATAAGGGTTGTTTTTCCAGGGTAGACACAGAAGCTTTAGGTAATATATGTGGTGTTTTGAGCTGAGAATTTGAAACTCTGTGCTTATCCTTTTCTTTCCCCACTTTCTCCAGCTCAGTTTACAGTAACTAGCAAATCTCATTATACTTACTAATTTGCCTAAAATGTTCTAAGGCATCAAATACATAGTCACCCAGAACCTTGCCTTTTATTAGTATTTGGCTAGGAGTATCCAATATTTGGGACATACTTGTACTAAAAAAATCATACATTGTTTATCTGAAGTTGAAATTGACCTAGGCATTCTGTATTTGGTCTAGCAACCTTACCTACAGAAATCCTCTTTAGCCTCCAAAATTGAACTAAAGTGTTATATTTCCCACAGACTGCTCCAGATAGAAGTTATTACTTTAATTAATTAATATTATTTATTGATCACTTATAATGTGTCTGCTCTAAGTGCTTTCCATAGGTGACTTCATTTAAGGCCCGATTAATAATAACTCAGGGGTAGATACTATTTTACTCCCATTTTACAGAAGGAGAAGCTGAGGCTCAGAAGAGAAAAATAACTTGCCCAGTAGATAGCAGCAAAAAGGTGGTATATTGGGATTTTAGCCCAGATAGTCAGGGGTCTGGGTTCACATGGCTAATCATAGGTAACTTGATGCAACCTCATGACCTCTTCTACCAGAAGCTTCCATAGAGCCGTTTGTGCCTTTTCTGGCCCTTAACATATTATTGTCTGCCTGTACTAGCAGGCTGTGATATCATTGGCTGACAGCAGAAATCATATTTTATTTATTACCACATCCTCAGTGTCATGAAACTTTGAAAAGTCACATTTATTTTTCAACTTTAAAAAGGGAGGAAATTCTGAAACATGACACAGCATGGATGAACCTTGAGGACATTATGCTAAGTGAAATAAGCTAGATGTAAACAATGTATGATTCCACTTATGTGAGGTATCTATTACAGTCAAATCCACACAGACAGAAAGTAGAATGGTGGTTTCCGGTGGCTAGGGAGTGGGAGGTATGAGGGGTGATTGATTAATATGCACAGAGTTGTACCCAAGGATGATAAAAATGTTCTGGAGATGGATGGCTGTGATAGTTATACAACTATGCAAAAATATTTAATGCCACTGAACTGTACACTAAAAATGGTTAAAATGGTAAATTTTATGTCATGTATATCTTACCACATTTTAAAATAAATGTTGTACTTAGCACAGGAGGTGAAGAGCCTAGGTTCAGGGTTCAGTACTATCTGAGTTGAACTATGGCTCAGCCACTTACCAGCTGTGGGATTTGGGACTAGTCATTTAACATCAGTTTCATCAGTAAAATACGGATGGACAATAATGCACATATCTTCATGTAGGTGTGAGGACAGAGTGAAACAAGATATGCTGAGTGCTTGGTGCAGTAGTTCTCATCCCCACAAATGGGGGAGGTTTTTAAGACTACCAAGGACTAGATTCTTACAGACAAGTTAAATCTGTGAGACTTTTAGACTTTTCTATTAAAAAAATTTCAAAGGTACATAAAAGTGATAGATAGTTTTCACATAAGCATAATGTAGACTGAACATTTATCAAGATTTTAGCACTGAAATATATCACTGTTTTTTTTGACAGGGCCTCTCTCTGTTGCCCAGATTGGAATGCAGTGGCACAACCATGGCTTACTGCAGCCTTAACCTCCTGAGCTCAAGCAATCCTCCCACCTCAGCCTCCTGAGTAGCTGGTACTACAGTTGTATGCCACCATGCCTGGCTAAGTATTTTTTTGTAGATACGGGGTTTTGCTATGTTACCCAGGCTGATCTCAAACTCTTGGACTTAAGCTATCCAAATGCTTCACTCTCTCAAAGTGCTGGGATTATAGGTGTGAGCCACCACACCCGTAGAATATATCATTCTTAAAGGTGAAAGAGTTATTGAGATAGCACAGTGCCTGGCACATAGTACTTGTGCAATAGATTTAGGTATTATTATGATGATTACTTTTACTCTCCTTCTAATTATAAATTTAATTGCTTAAGTACCTTGATTTTGAAAAGGGATGCTCTGAATGGGAGAGGTGCCTATTGATATCACTGTAAATGTATGGCTCCTATTGAAATTGTATCCAGAGGGTTTTTTTCTTCTGTGAATCATCCTGGAAGTATTCTGCATCAAAAATGAACATAAATCAATTTGAACTAATAACAACATTATTTCGGAACTACCGTACTGCAGTGGAATCTGACAATAAGACAAGATGGAGAGAAGTAAATAGCACAGGGAATATGCAGAGAAGATGGAATCTTCCAGGCCTCAGGAAAAAGTGCTTTTAATCTGGCAATGTTCTGTTATGGTATTCGCCTATCGCATGCCCAGGGCAGACATTACTAATCAATGTGCTCTTTCCCACTGAGCCCTAAAGCTGCATTAGAATCCTTAAGACAATGCTCTAGGCACCCACCAACAATCAATGAGAGGGGGCATAGGAGATGAGTCCTATTTATTATTCTTTCTTTTTGGTACCCTTTTGTGTGCCTTAGGTAAGTAATACTATGCACCCAGAAAGAAAAAAATTTTCCGAGAGAGCAAAATAACCGTCTTTAACTTCTTCAAAATCCACCAAAAACAGCAAAGTCCTTTCCATGGGGCTGTTGCAGTGCCATGAGCTGTAGGTCATTCTAAGATGTAGAGTCTTAGAATCCACCCAAAAACAGCTGAAGGAAAATGACAATACCCTGGACCTGGCCCAGATTTCTGCCGTGTTGGCAATTGGTTTGAAATAAAAGTGTTCCAACATTTTCTAGTTATGAAAATTAGCTTCGCCTCATGCTGCCAAGTCTCAAATGTGTATTTTTACATCTTTAAGTTGAAGCCGTGAAAAAAAAGCTCATAGAAAATATTAGGAAAAAATAATGTCCATGAAACTAGTCCAGTAGTGAGGCTGAAAATGGCAATAATGGTAACAATGAAAATTTGATACACATTTTCTATGTGCCAGGCTTTGTGCCTAGGTGACTGTTTTGGTTCTTCTCACTTCCTCTGCATAAACAACCTCTGAGATCAGTACGATTTTCATATACCTTTCATAAATGACAGCCTTGAAGATCTGGGAAGTTAGGTTAACTTGCTTGAGACCACATGATTTGCAAATCATGAAGCTGTGGGATTTGACTCCAGGTATATCTGATTTAAGACACTGTACTCTTGAAACTATACACTGGAGACCAGCAAGGACTTTCCCTTCAGCAGGAAAAGATGGCAACTAAGAGTTTCAAGCATCTTACTATCCTTTCTTTGACCCCACTCAAAAGGGCAAGAACCTGAATTTATTAATCATTATCTTTTCCATTGCATTGCATAATACCTGACATGCAATCAGTTCACATTGAGCTGAATTAATATTTCGTGAGGTTTTCAAATCCAGCAGTGAACTCTGCTTGCAGAGCAATTGTGGGTTCTTCTAAATCTTCAGTTGGTTGTCTTGGAGCCGGGGTGAGTACGGCTATGTTCTTTGTATTATTAGCACATGCATTTAACACTATTTATTGAGCAACTACTATATGCTAGGCAGTATGGTTGGAAAATAGCAGTCAACAGAAAGACCCAGTCCCAGTCTTTAGGTTTGCTGTCCAGAAGGGAAGACACACTTGAGCAAATGATCATATTAACAATTGATCAGATGCTTAATTGCATATGGCAATTAAGAGTGGATGTCACAGAAGTGTAGAGGAAGGGTACCTAGGGGCTTACAGGGAACACTGGTGGAGATGGCATCAGAATATCTAATACATTCAGTGCTAGCCATGTGCCAAGCACAGGTCTTACAGTGTTACATGGCTCATCTTTTAAAATCCTCACACCAGTTGTCAGTTCCTAAAGCAAACCTCTCACCACCAATATTCGTATGGGGAAACTGAAGCCCAGAGATGTAAGGTAACTCACTTAAGGTCAGGACAGTAAGTGGCAGAGATGGATTCAAAGTTGGGCTGTAGCTAAAATCCAACCCCTCTCCTAATCTAGTGTGCTGATAGCTTCCCCTGGGAGATCTGAAAAATAGTTGGAATTAGCTTTAAAACATAGGAGAGGGGACTGTTTGAGAAAGAGGAGGTGGCAGTTATGAAACCCGAATTGGATAGCGCTTCAGGAGCTGGGAGGTGTTCAGAACTGTGGTGGTAGATGAGGGCAGTGGTACAGGAGGGGGTGAGATGGGCAAGAGTCAGTCTCACAGGCTGCCAGGGAGTGCAGCTTTCATCCTAAGGGCAGCGGTGAGTTATCAGAGGGCTTCGCCCAGGGAGTGACAAGATCAGATTTATCCTCTAAAGTGCTCACGCTGGCTATTGAAAGCAGAGAGAAGAGAAGGCAGGGGAAGTACATGGCAGGGCTGGGACTAGGGTGAGACAAGTGAGGGTCCTTGCATTTCTGTGGCCTTGAGAGTAACCCTCTCCTTCAGTTTTGTGCTCTGGTGGCCAATTACATCATCCGAATCTTAGCCCTGCTATTTGGGCTGCTGCAGCAAGAATCTAGGCCAAGGTGGTATAAGCCAGGCCCACAGAGGACATCAAGGAAGCGGGAAACTCATAAAAATGGAAAATCCCTTTTTCGCCTCTTGGGTATTGATGTTTGGTTTTGACCGTTAGCACGTATCCCACGCAGTTCATTTTATCCTCAATATCAGAAAGGGCGGAAAGTTTCCTGGGATGGAAATCTCTTTGAGGTTTGATAGTTCTTTTTTTAAAAAAAGAAAATTGGTGGTAGAGTCAGGGGAGGTAACAGAGTGAGAGGGAGAAGAGAGAGCAGTGGAGAGGAAGCGGGGAAGTATGACATAGGATGAGATGAGAAACTCCTTTGCAAGCGTGAAGCCAAAGGATGCATAATAAAAGCAAATTCCAGCAGAGTGGAAAGAAAACAAAATGCTACCTTGAAATGAAAGGTCCATTCTAAACATGTGCACTGTGCTTTCTCAGCATTACTACAGTGTTTTTGAGATCCTTTTGTGAAAGACGTTGTTCACAAACCTATGCTTTAATCTTTAGCGACATTTTATCCAGAGGCCTCGGGAACCCGTGGGGTTTGCTAAGACTCCTTCAACGTAGATGCTCATTCAACACATAGAACGTTTGATGCTGCTTTCTGCGAGCCCTGGGAAGTTCCTACAAATCATAAAGATTAAGGTGTTTTTGAAGCTGATTTAAATACACATAACATGAGAGTAACAAGCCAAGCATAGGAGAATTTAAATAAGCTGCTCTTTGGAGTTGCTGATAGTCAGGCGTGTGGGCTTGTAATTTGGGATTCTGAACTGGGGAAGCTTCCAGAATGAAGCTTACAAGAATGAGGTCTACTTTTACCTGTTCTCATTCTATTCTTCTCATTTGGTTCTCCATTTCTTAGAATGACCTGTGGGCAGTGACCCTGTGTTATTTTCATGGGAATTACTTTGTCGTTTGTGGTGGATTTTGAGGAAAAGGTAGTTGTTTTGCTCTCTTGGAAATATTTTAGGTTCTTTTGGGGTATGTAGTATTGCTTACCTAAGGCACAAAAAAAAGGGCATGAAATGAGAGCTGGGTCCTGCAGGTAACCACACCTGCTTTGATTAACCCTCAACCTGCTTGTCCCTTTCATAGTTGAATGCCATTTTCAAAATCAGCCCTTTGCTGATTCTAAACCACAACAATCTGGCTTTGAATCCAGTTCTGTTGCATAGCTTCTCTGCGAACTTGAACAAATTTCTCAACTTCTTCAAGTGTGCAATAGGAGCTAATGATGGTACTGATTTCCTGGGCTGCTGGAAGTATTAATCTAATCATGAAAGAGTGCATGCCAAATACTTGGAGCTAGTCCTGGCACAGGCTAAGGGTTCACTCAATGTTAGCTTTTATTTTCATCAACTGTTAGCTTTCACAAAACTTAACAACAACAAATAAACCAAACCCTGAGGCTTCACTTTTGGGAATTAAATGATTAAATGTTATGAGGTATAAGACATTAACTTTTATTAATCTATAATAAATGATTACATGTCACTAATAGATTGATGTATATTAATATACATTAAATGATTAGATTAATTATATTTTAAATATGTCTCTAATAACTAAGAATTATATGCTGATTGATGAAATGGGTTAAAATTAAATTAAATGCATGAATATACAAGAAGCAGAACAGTACTCAACATTAGATATACACTCAACTAATTATTATTTTTTTTAATTTGATAATATTTGAACTCTCTGGGGTGATTCCTTTAAAGTCACATCATTTTTGGGAAGAGGACTGTAAGACCAAGGAAAAACATTTGTATTTCCTCACCTAACAATTTCTCCTAAATCCATGTTTCTTCTACCTCCTCAATCTGGTTTTACTGTTTTGCTCTTTTCTACCTTCTGGCTGGTAGTCTAAGTGAGGGAGAAAGACCAGAAGTAAGGTGAGGTTTTACCTAACAAATATAAGTACGTATGGTGTCTAATATTTCGGTGACTTTAAATTTTGATAAAATCTCAAACTTACAGAACAGTTGTAAGAATAACAGAAAGAACTTTGATTACAGCCTTTGTGCAGATTCAACCATGGTTGACATTGCCCCATTCACGTTATCAGTTCCTAGCCCTCGCTCCCCTTCTCTCTTTCTCTCTCACTGTTTATTTGTGTGGGTATATTTCTGAAGTATTTGAGAGTACCTTTGTATACATGTACTTCTGGATACTTCAGTGTGTACTTCCTAAGAACAAGGTTATCCTTTTATATGACCACAGTTCAGTTCTCAAAGTCAGGGAATGTAACATGGACATATTACTATTGTCTATTCCATGGTCTGTTTTCAACCTTCATCAAGTGTCAAGCTGTTTTTCTCTTCCAATCCAGCCCAGGATCCAATCCAGGATCACAAATGCTATTTACATGTTTTGTCTCTTTAATTTCCGTTACTCTGAAATAATTCTTCAGTCTTTCTTTGTGTTTCTTGACCTTGGCATTTTTGAAGAGCACAAGCCAGTTACTTTGTTGAATTATTCTGAATTTGGATTTTTCTGCTATTTCTTCATCCTTTTTACAAGTAATGCATTTTCGGCAGAAATGCCACTGAGGCATTGTCTGCTGATTTTATAAAGCATCTTAAAGGTGCTGTTTAAGATGGACTCACTTCCCACCAGATTTCTTGTTCTTTATCCAGTGTTACTTGAGTCTTTTATTTGCCACCAAATGTACCCCCTACATTTGAACAAGAAACAAGAAATCTGGTGGGAAGTAGGTCCATGTTGGACATGGATTCTTTCAATTTTCTACTCTGCTACCCTCTGCACATTGTTGTATATGGCAGTATGTGAACTGAACATGACAAGAGGCTTAAAGAAGGATGAAAGGAAAGATTAAAGTAATGTTCTACATTTGTCTTAACGAGTCCAACTTGTTCATTAGAATGTGAGCAGAACTGTAATAAATACCTCCATATATTACATTGCCACCCATGACTGATAGCTACTGGATTGGAGACTGCTTCTCCAGAAGCAGAACCTGAGACAAGGATTAGTGTACAAGTTGTTTATGTGGGAAGGGATCCCAAGAAGTACCAGTAAGGGAGTGGTACAGTGAGGGTGATGCAAGGAAGTATAGCAGCCAGGACAGGGTGTATTGCTGAGCTGGTTACTCCTGTGGATAACTAGGGCTTGGTCCCACTAGGAACCTCTAGGAGCCACTTAGAGACATGCCTCAGGGTCAGGCCACCAGAAGGATGAGAAAACTGGGGTACTGATGTTCCAGTCCCTGCCATCATTGGCTGGAGGCTGCTACATAGGCATCAGCCCCCCATGCATGCACAGGCTAAACATACTTGAAAAGCCCTTGGTGGGAGGGTCTGCATGCTGACAGTCAGAAGCTGGCCACCTGCATGACGAGAGGAAGTGATGAGGGGCTCTGGGTGGAGCCAGCACAGCGTCTGATCTTCCTCTAGCTGAAATGGACACTCCTTTATGTGAGCACTAGACTCCCTCACTTTTTTGTTGGTGTCCATTTTTCCATGGGGTGAGAGGGTTTATCACTATACACATCAAGCCCTGGTCTTTCTTTTTCTCTCTCTTCTTATCTTCATTAGGCTCTATTTCAATCTCTAAGACATAAGGCCATAGCTTTTCATTTAACAAATGTTTGTGTACATGCACCTGACTTTTCTGTGTTTCTTCCACTGGGCAAGTGCCTGGCTTTGGAACAAGCCAGACTTGGCTCTGGGTCTCTGGTTCATGTGAGTGTGAGCAGGTGACTGTCAACTTGCTGAGCCTCAGTTTCCTCATGTATAAAAAGGGGGTTGGAAAGCTGCCTTTCAGGGTTGCAGAAGTGAGTATTAAATACGACATCATATATGAGTGCTTAACACATACTTAGAGGTAGTTATTACTCAGAGTAGCAACATGTGTAGTGGCCTGCATTGCACCTTGCATAACAAATGCTGGGTAAATGGTGAGTGTTTATAACTCAGAGACTAGCAATGTTTTTCTAAAAAGGGCCAGATAGAAATATTTTAAGCTTTGAGGCACATATGGTTCCTGTTGCAGCTACTCAAATCTATGGTTTTAAGATGAAAGCAGCCACAGGCAGAAGGTAAACGAACAGGCATGTGTATGTTTCAATAAAACTTTATTGACAAAAACAAGAAGTGGCCCAGAAGTCATGGTTTGCTGATCCCTGGTTTATATGATTATGATTATTACAAACATCACCATGATTATGGGCAGTTTACCTCCCACCAACTGGGCAAAGCACAGTCAGGTTTTGTTATTCATGGTAGTTATATTCTATAAAGCCACAGTGAACACTGAAATAGCAAACACCAAAACCCAGCTCATAGAGAAATACAAGGTTAGGTTCCTGGGAGCCTCTGGTTGCAGCATTTTTTCAGCCAATCAATACATAAGCTTGTTTTATGTGGGTTTCTGCTTAGAGACATCTTACTTAATACATACATGTTTTTGATTCTTTAACATTGAACTCAGAGCCAACAGCAATATAATTCATGCCTGAACAAAGCTTATCTAACATAGGTATTTTCTCTAAAAGGCATCTTACAGCCTTTTTGCATTAAGGGACATTAGGGAGCACTTCTGCACTATGCTTGGGGGCTTGGGGAAGAGTGTCACTTTAAACAATGAAGGTACCAAAAAAAGGAAGAAAGCACAAAAATGCGTCACTAAGTAAACCCCATAAAAAGGACACTTGTGGCCAGGCATGGTGACTCACGCCTGTAATCCCAGCACTTTCGGAGGCTGAGGCGGGTGGGTCACCTGAGGTCAGGACTTCGAGACCAGCCTGGCCAACATAGTGAAGCGCTGTCTGTACTAAAAATACAAAAATTAGCCAGGCATGGTGGTGGTCACCTGTCATCTCAGCTACTCGGGAGGCTGAGGCAGGAGAATCACTTGAACCTGGGAGGTGGAGGTTGCAGTGAGCTAAGATCACGCCACTGCACTCCAGCCTGGGTGACAAAAGTGAAACCCTGTCCCCTCATCTCCCCCGAAAAAAACACTTGTTTACCACGTGCAAGCTAAAACAAGCAGACAGGGTGTTGCCTTTTTGAGAGGCTGAGAAATGTGCCTTGAGTAATTCAAATTTTTTGTGCTCTGTGCATATGCGTGTCTGTGAATAACTGTGAAAGTGCCAGAAATATTTATTTTGGGGTTACAGTTAAATGTTAGTATGTAGGCCAATTCACCAATACAAAGAAAAATGAGGATTGGGCCAGGCACAGTGGCTCATGGCGTAATCCCAGCACTTTGGGAGGCTGAAGCAGATGGATCGCTTGAGGTCAGGAGTTCGAGACCAGTCTGGCCAACATGATGAAACCCCATCTCTACCGAAAATACAAAACTTAGTGGGACATGGTGGCAGGCATCTGTAATCCAAACTATTTGGGAGGCTGCGGCAAGTGAATTGCTTGGACTCGGGAGGCGGAGGTTGTAGTTAGCCAAGATTGCGCCATTGCACTCCAGCCTGGGCGACAGAGTGAGACTCTATCTCAAAAAAAAAAAAAAAAAAAAAAGAAAATATATGACTTTTCCCCTGTAGACTTTGCATGGTATGTTTTTTAGTTTTATTTTATCTTAGGTTTTCCAGTTTTTAACTCATTAATTATTTATATAACTTCATGAATATATATTCACCATAAAAACGTTAAAGTGACATACAGCTATAAAGAATGAAAAGTAAGTTATTCTTCACATTCCTTTTGTACTAGATTCCAGTTTTTTTCTCCAGAGGTCAACACACCTCATAGTGTGATCTTTTTGAGATTTAAATACCCATATGTATGTACAGAAAGCACACTACTTTAAAAAGTAAATGGGCCACACAAAAACCTGCACATAAATGTCTAAAGCAGCTTTATCTGCAATTGCCAAAACTTGGAAGCAACCAAGATGCCTTTTAGTTTGGTAAATAAACTGTGGAACTTCCAGACAGTGGAGTATCATTCAGCTTTAAAAAGAAATGAGCCATTGAGCCATGAGAAGACATGAGGGAACCTTAAATGCTTACTACTGAGAGAAAGAAGCCAATCTCAAAAGGCTGCATATGGGATGATTCTAACTACATGACATATTGAAAAAGGCAAAACTATGGTAACAGTAAAAAGACCAGTGGTTCCCAAGAGTTAGGGGGAGGGAGGGATGAATAGATGGAACACAGAGGGTTCTTTGGTAGTGATACTGTTCTGCATGCTACTATAATGGCAGATACACATTGTTACACCCTTTCCCAAACCCATAGAAGATACAACACCAAGAACATAAACTGTGGACTTTGGGTGACAATGATGTGTCCATGTGTCATTGATTTAACATATGTACCACTCTGACAGAAAAAGTGGATGATGAGGAGACTCTACATATTTGGGGGCAGAGAGTAGATGGGGTGTGTCTGTATCTTCCCTTCAATTTGACCGCGAACCTAAATCTGTTCTAAAAAAAAATGTCTTTAATACAAAAAGTAAAATGCAACCACAGTACGTATAAAACTTGCCTTTTCCTTTTTTTTTTTAATTTTATTTTTTATCGCCTTTTAGGTTTTGGGGTACATGTGAAGAACATACAATATTGTTGCATAGGTACACACGTGGCAGTGTGATTTGTTGCCTTCCTCCCCTTCACTTATATCTGGCATTTCTCTCCAGGCTATCTCCCTGCAACTCCCCACTCCCCACTGTCCCTCCCCCCGGCACTGTCCCTCCCC